>JBBPBX010012254.1:14355-36028 GCA_038048925.1 Garcialebias charrua | reverse complement strand
ATATATATATATATATATATATATATATATATATATATATATATATATATATATATATATATATATATATATATATTAAGATTGACCTCTGATCGTTTTTGCTAAAACAATGTTAAATTAATTAAAATTCCTCTCAAAAACAGTTTAAAATTAGCGCCTTTTTTTCACATGATAAATACGGGGTTTCCCGTCGCGCGATTATGACGTCACACACAGACTCACGTCAACTGCGCACCTTGTTTACAATGGACAAGATACAAACGCGATCCGTCCAATTTAGCCATTTAAAACTTTATATTTTAGCGGTTTGTCTTCAGAGAAGCCAAAGTTATTTCCAGTAAACAGCAGGTTATAATTTTTTTCAGCTCCTGCTGGTTTTTGGAGACTTTTCACTTCAGGAAGTGCAGCAGCTCTGTGAGGACTTACAGCAGCTGATAGTTGAGAGTCAGAAGGAATTCTACATGTAAATCGTTTCCACAGCACTGAAATGGTAATATATTAGTTAATGTTTCTAATAATTATTCAACATTATTAGTTATTAGTTTGTGTACAAAACAATTTGCACAGATCATGTTGCTTCAATTTGTCAGCTTTGTTATTTAATCCAGTCAACATGTTGAAAATATTTCATATTTATTTTTCTATTTAATTTGGACATCACTTGGTGTTATAGTGGTGTCTCATTAAAATGATGGAAATACATGACATTAGTTTGACCCATTGTCTTAATATACAGTATACTGCATATAATATATACTGTGTGTGTCTGTGTGTTTTATCATCAATTCACAGAAATATCTTCACCTGAAGAGTGGACCCAGGTGGAGGAGAACAAACCTTGATATTGTTAAAGAACAGATGGAGACGTCTTCATGATCTGTAGAACATCAGGACTGATGCTGCAGAAGGAATTCTACAACATCTAAATAGTTTCCACAGCACTGAAATGGTAATATATTAGTTAATGTTTCTAATAATTATTCAACATTAATTTATAGTTTAAAAAATTAGTCCCTTTTAAAATATCTGTTAAATATTTTATTTTTTTATTTTATTTTGTTTGTGTTTTCAGGTTTCCAGGTCTCCAGTCCATCACCTGAGGCTCTTCCTGTTGAACCACTAGTACAACCCAGACTTTCACATCACAGCAGGTAAGATTGCATCAACAAAAAGAATAGTACTCAACAATATTCTTTGATGTAAATCTGTTGATTTTCTGTGGTTCTGATGAGGGAAGTGACAAAGTGGATGCAGCATTCAGCCCATAATGGACCCAGATGTCCTCTGCGTCAAGACCTACAACACCTGGACATCCAGGAGCGTGGACGAGGAGGTGGTGGAGTCTGAAGAAGTGTACAAGCAGCATGATGAGGAGAAACTAGACAGATGTCCACTGCGTCCAGACCTACAACACCTGGACATCCAGGAGCGTGGACGAGGAATGTGGTGGAGTCTGAAGAAGTGTACAAGCAGCAGGATGAGGAGAAACTAGTTCTTAATGAATTTCTAGTAAAATTCTGATTTTGCAGATTTACAGCTGTAAAGTGTCATTTTTACAGAGCTGATGAATTCAAACACCACTTGCTGATATTTTTTAAACTCAATTTTTTTGATAATCTGTTCATATTAATGTTTCCCCAGAGGTTTTCATATATTTGATAATATGGGATGGTTTTATTTTAATAACTTTTTTTTAACATTCATCAATTTTGTTTTTACTAAAGTACGAGCTGTGAGTTGTATATGAATGAATGAAATTAAAACAGATACACAAATATTCTCACAAAGAATAACTCAACACTAACAGATAATATAGTGTACTACTGTAACTTTATTTACACATAACTACAGAAACACTTGGTTCATTGTTATCCTTTTTTTCAAACAATATGTTCATTTGAACTGTCAGAAAAAATATTAAATTCATATTTTCATTGATTCATTTTCATCTCAATGCTCTGGCCAGTTGTAGTATTTCTGCATATTTTGATGTCTTGATGCACAAACGTAGCTTTCTGCAGCATCAGTCCTGATGTTCTACAGATCCTGAAGATGTCTCCATCTGTTTAACAATATCAAGGTTTGTTCTCCTCCACCTGGGTCCACTCTTCAGGTGAAGATATTTCTGTGAATTGATGATAAAACACACAGACACACACAGTATATATTATATGCAGTATACTGTATATTAAGACAATGGGTCAAACTAATGTCATGTATTTCCATCATTTTAATGAGACACCACTATAACACCAAGTGATGTCCAAATTAAATAGAAAAATAAATATGAAATATTTTCAACATGTTGACTGGATTAAATAACAAAGCTGACAAATTGAAGCAACATGATCTGTGCAAATTGTTTTGTACACAAACTAATAACTAATAATGTTGAATAATTATTAGAAACATTAACTAATATATTACCATTTCAGTGCTGTGGAAACGATTTACATGTAGAATTCCTTCTGCCTCTCAACTATCAGCTGCTGTAAGTCCTCACAGAGCTGCTGCACTTCCTGAAGTGAAAAGTCTCCAAAAACCAGCAGGAGCTGAAAAAAAATTATAACCTGCTGTTTACTGGAAATAACTTTGGCTTCTCTGAAGACAAACCGCTAAAATATAAAGTTTTAAATGGCTAAATTGGACGGATCGCGTTTGTATCTTGTCCATTGTAAACAAGGTGCGCAGTTGACGTGAGTCTGTGTGTGACGTCATAATCGCGCGACGGGAAACCCCGTATTTATCATGTGAAAAAAAAGGCGCTAATTTTAAACTATTTTTGAGAGGAATTTTAATCAGTTTAACATTTTTTTAGCAAAAACGATCAGAGGTCAATCTTAATATATATATATGTTGTGCCATTTTATGGAAAGTTAAAAGATGATGTCAGTGGAGCTTTAACTAAAGTGTTGTACAAAACACAAAGACAAGTTGCCAAAATGCAAACAAAGCTAAATCAGTCTTACTGCTTGTGAGTTAAAATGTCATTCAAATTAAGATCATCAGTCTGGTTTTAACCAATATAAGCCCTTTTTTGCCTGCATACTTGACACCCCTTTCTTGAAAACAGACTGTACCCTCGATCAAGTCCCATGTTAATCCTCATCGTCATCTGTGTCCACGCTCGAGATGTCATCATAATCCATATCCCTCAATGCTTTGACAGGCCATGTAGGATCCTCAGTATCACTGGACCCCTGACTGCTGTTCGCTCCTTTCCAAGAATCCATTATGGTGTAGTCATCTTGGTCATTTCCATGTGTGCCACTTGGCTGAGGTGAGGTCATCTCTGGAAATCTTGAAGTAGCTGGTGATCCCTCGTTCTCCGTTGTTGATCGAGCATCGGGATCAACATTCTCACTGGCTTGAGACATCGGGGTTTTAGCACTCATGGGGGACCCAATGGGGGTGATGATGTCTATAATGAGACACTCTTCATCTCGATGGATTTTCTCGTTCATCCCTTGTTCTTGCGATGGTTGTTACATTGGGTTTTCAAGAATCAAGTAAGATTCTGGGTCAATGGGATCAGGAACCGCTGAACTGACTGAGATAGGGTTGTCAGGTTCTTCCGACGCAGCTAGGCCCATTGTATCAGGACTGACGGAACTAGGGACATGTGATCTAGTAGGGTTGGTCATGTCCGGGCTAGTGGATGTGTATGATAGACTTAGGAGATCAGGAATAGGAGGAGCATAACAAAACTTGTTCCAAGTTGATTAAGTAAACAAGTAATTAAGTAAACTAAATTATATATACTAGCGTTAGCATGGAAGGGTTAAGCGATGTTGGCTACAATTATCAATTAATTTCTGTTTCTGGAGTCAGTATGAATATTGCCCCAAAATTCCTAACAAGGGAGTATGGCTTGGCAGCTGTCGTCCTTCGGTGGGGCAGGATAAATCACTTCAGCCTCCCAGTATCCTTGGTGGTGTAGCCCCATTAGTGGTCGACAACCCCAGTCATAGTGCCATTCAGGGGGTTCTTCATCTGGATGGATCCAGTTACATCTCGTTGTTCTTTTTATTTTGTGATGCAAGAGCATTATCCAAGTCACAATTCCTTCAGGTATAATCAGTAGATTATTTACTCTGAAATGGGGTTTGTCCTACCCTGTTAGGTTCTCAGCTTCCATTGCTGACACTCATTCAGGAGTGTTCTTCAGCTGGTGCATCTAAGCTGGGTAGCTTGCTTGTCTTACTCTTTTCTAGGTTTGATTCTCGACAGTCATTTCGGTCCCATGGCATGAAGATGTTTCTTTGTGTAGTGTCCTAGCAAGTCATGTTTGCATATTTGGATCTCCCATGGGAGACTTTTACATGCGTCAGGCTTCATGGTCTGATTCTGGCTTGATACAAAATAACCAACAACATAACTAAGTCTATTAACACTACGAATCCCTGTAGCACGGTTCATAAAGTTGCTTTATCCATTCTCATAATCCTTGAACAGTCCTTAGGGCCGGTCAGGGGTCGCCATATCTTCATAGATGTATGGTTCATCATCATAGATGTGTGGATCTGCATCGCTATCTGAATCATCTCGATTTAGTCTCCCGTCCAGGCGAATCACGTTGAGAGGGTTTCTTTTCGAAGACTTTGTTTCTTTTAGCTCTGGGCTTCCTTCTTGAGTGCCTATGAGTTGTGGTCATTCGGTCTTTGAGGAGTTCCAGATGTAGTGGAGAGGGGTGTGGCAATCCAGGTTGTAATCCTTTCCATACCCACTTCCACTGAATCAATAGCCATTCGGTAGATTCAGGCTAGGGTCCTTCCAGGTTCCATTTCTTCTCTCCTACGATGAGATTCATTGATGATCCTAGCGTCCCCTCGTTCAGCTTTTAGTTGTCCATTTCCTTGTTCGTGTACTTCAATTTCCTCAAAAATGTCTTGCTGGCCCAAGTGTTCAACACACTTCACTTTTCCTCTGTTTTATTGGGTTGGGACTTTTTTGTGTGTTGTATATGCTGGATTTGGCCCCTGGTCGTACTGTTGCATCCTTGGGGCATTTCTGGGGGCTTCGAACCTTGTCACGTCCAGCTGGGCTTTGAAGGATTTGAGAGGATCATAGTACCTCCTCATTTGCCAGCCCATGGCCCTTTCTGAGTGCAACAGATGACCCTCCAGCATCCTCGTTTGACAATTTACATAGTACTTCACCATAGTACCTTCCCATTCACAGATACAATCTTCTGGTCCTCTTCCACTCAACTCCCAGTGTGTGAGGATCATTACCCTCGGTAAAACTGTGATCCTAAATTCCCCACAAATAAAGGCATCCAGGACCTTTACTGGTTTCAGATACAACTCCCGTACATCTTTTTTCTTCGCCTCAGGTTTGAGGGGCTTATTTCTTCCTGGTCCTTCCTACAAAATGGGTAGGCCAGTAGGTTTCATGCAAATTACACAGCTGTTTTGCAGCTTGTTCCACTTGATCATTTCGCATTCTTCTGACAGGTAGCTTCTCTTGGCGTACACCAAGGTCTTCAGAGCCCTACCTGCCCAAAGCTCTGAGGTTGTTCTTCTTAACACTAGGATGACTGAATTTTCAAGATCCTTAGGACAAACCCCCTCCTTATCCTGAGCCATTATTGGACCATTAACTGCCTTTTGTTATAAATATGTGTGCACTCAACTCAGACACCCCCACCACACCAGACTGCACAGATTGCATTCCAATGTTTCCACAAGGTAAGTAAGACTCTGCTTGCACTTCCCCCATTAGTCAGAAGAGAGGCCCTGACCTGAATTCACACATAACAGACCATAAATTTATCTCACAGTTGAGCATTTTGGGACATCCACTGAACGGAAAGCTTTGTCTGCTCCAGAACAATTTTATGCATAAAATTGTCTTATTCTGCTGTGTTGATTATCCTGTAACCCTGATGGTCTGTCAAATAAATTATTTTGCTTACAAGTACTGTCTCTCTCCTTGTCCTTGGCACATGTATGTACGGTGCGTGCCGGCACATGCAGGTGGCCCATTGCTGTGTTCTACAACATGCTTAAACTATTGTTGTCCGTCACCTGACGGACCGACATAGGTCACATGACATGAGGTCAACTGACAAAACGACACAGGTCACACAACATGAAGTCAAATGATGGACCGACACTGGTCACACGACATGAGGTCAACTGACGGACCAACACAGGTCACATAGCATGAGGTCAACTGACGTACTGACACAGGTCACATGACCTGAGGTCAAGTGACGGACCAACATAGGTCACACGACATGAAGTCAACTGACGGACCGACACAGGTCACATAGCATGAGGTCAACTGACATACTGACACAGGTCACATGACCTGAGGTCAACTGACGGACCGACACAGGTCACATGACCCGAGGTCAACTGACGGACCGACACAGGTCACATGACCCGAGGTCAACTGACGGACCGACACAGGTCACATGACCCGAGGTCAACTGACGGACCGACACAGGTCACATGACCCGAGGTCAACTGACGGACCGACACAGGTCACATGACCCGAGGTCAACTGACGGACCGACACAGGTCATCATGACCTGAGGTCAACTGATGGACTGACACAGGTCACATGACCTGAGGTCAACTGATGGACCGACATAGGTCACATGACCTGAGGTCAACTGATGGATCGACACAGGTCACACGACATGAAGTCAAATGATGGACCGACACATGTCACATGACCTGAGGTCAACTGACGGACCGACATAGGTCACATGACTCGAGATCAACTGACAGACCGACATAGGTCACATGACCCAAGGTCAACTGATGGATTGACATAGGTCACATGACCCGAGGTCAACAGATGGACCGACATAGGTCACATGACCTAAGGTCAACTGACGGACCGACATAGGTCACATGACATGAAGTCAACTGATGGACCGACAGGTCACATGACCTGAGGTCAACTGACGGACCACACAGGTCACATGACCTGAGGTCAACTGACGGACCGACACAGGTCACATGACCTGAGGTCAACTGACGGACCGACATAGGTCACACGACATGAAGTCAACTGATGGACCGACACAGGTCACATGACCTGAGGTCAACTGACGGACCGACACAGGTCACATGACCCGAGGTCAACTGACGGACCGACACAGGTCACATGACCCGAGGTCAACTGACGGACCGACACAGGTCACATGACCTGAGGTCAACTGACGGACCGACATAGGTCACACGACATGAAGTCAACTGATGGACCGACACAGGTCACATGACCTGAGGTCAACTGACTGACCGACACAGGTCACATGACCCGAGGTCAACTGACAGACCGACATAGGTCACACGACATGAAGTCAACTGATGGACCAACACAAGTCCCACGACATGAGGTCAACTGATGGACCGCCATAGGTCACATGACCCGAGGTCAACTGACGGACCATGACATGAAGTCAACTGATGGACCGACATAGGTCACACGACATGAGGTCAACTGACGGACCGACACAGGTCACATGACACGAGGTCAACTGATGGACCGACACAGGTCACATGACCTTAGGTCAACTGACACTCCGGTATAATGGACCAGATTGCACATTTATATACGGTGCGGCCCATTGTCGTGTTCTACAACATGCTTGACCTGGCAGCGATAAATGCTTATGTGTTATACAAGGCCTGCACTAGGTCCAAGGATTTTGGACTGAGGGGTAGGGGGTGGGGGGATGTAGGTGTACAATTAATGGGTCTTTAGTAGGGTCATTAGCATTTGAATCGACATTATATAGCCCACTGAAAGGGACCGAGGGATTTAGAAGCCAAGTTCACTTGCGCAAAAAAGCGTTGCCTTAGTCAAAGTAGTGTTAAGATAACTCCCCCGCATATAGTGGCAATTCTAAGATAGGGGAGCATTATGCTTGGTTCATTGTCCATAATCCGGTTTCTGGTTTTGAACTAGCTAGGAATTAGCTTCAGTTGCTCTATTCCTTGGATTCCTTTCGTTGTTAACTCCAGTGTGTTTTTGTCCAATATTCTCTTTACCTTATCTGTGGCGTTGTATTTGGGCTTCACTGCAACTGCTGATGGGTGATCCTATGCTCTGACCCACACCTTCTGTCCAACCTCAAATGAAGTGTTGGAGGTTGGTTGTTCCTCTTTAACCTTGAGACCCCGCCCACTTTCCAACATGTTAAATGGACATTGGTTAAGTTCCTCAGCGGGGGAGGGTCTTCGAGCTTGACGCCTATCATTCAAGGCTTGCCCTATTTCTACAGTTTTAGTGCTCCATTCTTTGGTATTAGCATTTTAAGCTATCCAATTTTTGACCAAACCTATGGCTCTTTCGGCAACTCCGTTGGCTTGAGGTGTGTAGGGCGATGAGTAAACACGCCTTACCCCAAAAGTCTGACACCAGTGATCCACTTGTGCGTTGTGAAAGTGTGTCCCATCATCAGCTCTCAGTTCCTTTGGAATGTCCAACGATCTACAGACTTGTTTCAGCATGCTGACACTGTTGCCATTAGCTTTTCTTACCGGTTTAACTATCATATACCCTGACATTGAGTCCACTAGCACTAGAAGGTATTTCTCTCCCTTCTTGCCAGTGACTCCCATGGGTCCAGCTACATCCATACACACTGAGACCTAAGGTATGTTACTCTTGATAAATAGTCCATCCACTCTGTACCAACGTCATCCTATGTTGTATTGACCACATATCCCACAGTCCTGCAGCACCTTGTAAATCTGTCCTGACTCTCCAACCCCTTACGTGTAGGTTGTACGCCTACATGACCTAGCCCTTCATGCACGCTACGTACAACCTCCGACACGTACTCCTATGGGACCCTCCGACCTCGGGGGTTCTGTCCCCCTTCTCGATCCGATAAAAATTATTTTCCTTTGTTGTACATAACGATACACTTCTTCATTGCCTTGCCAGTAGTTTCCTTCTTTAGTGTGGGATTTTTGGTACTACATCTCTAACTGTAGATTCAGCCTGATTTCAGCTATTTTCTTCTACAAATCATGGTGAGCCACCACTTCTCTTTTAGTACTTACAAATCCATTTTCTTCCCAATTGGATAAATCCTCTTTCAGGGCTTGTGTACAATAATAAATGTCGGTCACTACTCATGCTGTTTTTACTTTTCTGTGAGTTGGTTCAAGTAATCCTTCAAGTACTACCGTAACTTTCCAGGATCCCAAGATATATAACCTTGGTTGTACAGAAGGACTTGTAGTGCTTGCCCTCTTGTTTCTCCTACTGGTTCAGGTTTGTGTTGGTTTGGACCGCCCGTTTTGGATTTATCCTCCATCATGACTGTTGCCACCAGCTCGGGTTTTGGTTCAGTTAGATCGTTCATTTTGGACTGGTCCTCCAGTCCTACTGGTGCCACGCCTGTGGCCATTTTTTCCTTTTTTGTCGTCTCGAGTCGCCTGCTCCTCAGAGCCACCCGTGACTCTATTCCTTGTACTTCAGATGAGAACAGACTGTCTGCTAATCTTACACCTGAACTGGGGTCAGCAGTTCTTAGTAAGTCCTCTTTACCCCACCATTGCCTAGTGGTATTAAGGGGTACTCAGCTGGTAGCTAGTCCAACCACGTTACAACTCCTCCATCCTAGGAGAGTTGTGGTTTGGTACTTTGTCAGTCCTCTGACGCACGCCTCTGTCTCTTAGGGGTCTTTATTCTTTAAAAACTTGTCCACCAAGGGATGCCATGTCATTCTACATGAGTGAGGTAGCCATAGGACTTTGTAACAAGTCCTCATTCCAGCCTACTCCAGTAACGGGTCCTTAACTTATCTTTACCCTAAGTATTACCCGATATGTCTCCGTATCAGTTAGGATTTTGGACTGAGACGAGGTAATATACCCAGACTGTTCACTGTCTAGCATCTGCACGTCACACCCTCATTTCACCTCGTGAATAGCCTGACCTTAGGCTGAATGGAGTCAGATCGTACCCCATGGGGAAACATGCATTAATGACAGCTTACATCTAGTAGATTGCAATTGTTATCCGATCTGGTTAGCTTTAGGATCTAGAAAAATAAAATCTCAGGTGGTTGTTTATACTCTTGAGGCTAATAAAACCATTCAAAACCTCCATTTGGTTGTTGTTATCTTTGAACCAAGTTTTCCATCATTGAATATTAGGTGAGTCAATGAAAATCCAGATTGTGTACGTTTTGTTATTTTAATTATAGTTGTAAGGATAACAGCGTTAAGCAATTTTAATACAGGTTGATTAAATCAGATTACATGATTGACTTCTAAATAGTTAAATAATTCCACATTTCACCAAAGATGTCTCCACAAGCTGGGCTTAAGGTGTTAAATTTGCAATTCAGTTGAGTTGTAATCCAATCAGAATATTGCAATCCAAAAGATATAAAAAATATTTGTTTTATTTCCACAGGAAAATATTTGTGTTATAATCCCTCATTGGTATAATCCACAGACTGGTGTTTCTTCCTCAGTAGTGTTATAATCCAATTAAAAAAGGAAAAATGTTGATTCAGGCTTGAATCCAATCAAACAACGATCAAATCTGCAAAAGGTGTTATAAAAGGATCCTTGTGTTATAATCCAATCAAAAATATGGTACATTCTACAAAAATGGTGTTTATTTGGTGATTGAACTAGTCAGAAAAATTGTAATCCAATAATGAAAAGATCATTGTGTTATAATCCCACAGGAGAACTCATAGCCAACCTTCTTGTGATCCAAAAAAAAGAATATTTTTTTACAGTAGAATGTGAGAAGAAATCTTCAAAAGGTATAATCCCATCACTTTATAATCCATTCAAAAAGGAAAAATGGTGATTCAGGCTTTATTCCATTCATGTTATAATCATTGGTTCAGTCGAGCTGATGGAGCGGCTTTCAGAGCAGGGGAGGAGGCAGGATCAAGGACTCGCTGTTCCTTTATCTTCCAGATTTGTAAAACAATCAGCTCTCAGAGCGCAGGCTTCACTCCAGGTCCAGGCTCGTCTGAATTCAAGTAGTAACTGATTTTAATCTCTCATAAGCAGTCTAGGCTTGTTGCTGTTATAATAATTTTAATATAAATTGTATGAACAAGAGAGAGGAGCATTTCCCTTACCTCCTTCATGGTATAATTCTCATGGGTTTATTCCAATGCCAAGAAAAAAATAATCAATTTCAAACTGGGTTGAAAATTGTTGCTCCATTTTTAAAAGCTTTGTCCAAATTTGAAGAAAATAGAAAATATCCGAGCTGAAGAAAAAGAATACCCTCTGTTGATCACATAGAGGCTCTTTTCAGATAATTCAAGTTTTTTACTAAGCTTCCAAAGGTCCAGGTCTTGTTCAGTATAATCCACAAATGTTATTCACCACTTCAGCAAATATTCCTTCTACACCAATACATTTTATAGCAAAACAGAGGACTTCAGCCCTCACTTTCACAAATGGCTATGTCATTTTTCTCACTTCCTATTTGTTGCCAGGTGACCTAATGGTTACATCACCCTTCAGCCTCCATCGGAAGCTGGTGACCTAATGCTGCCATCTGTGTCATTTGGGCAATGTTCTAATTTTTGGTCAGAACAAGTCTCAACTCTGTTTAACTTTTACCCAGATTGTGGAAAAACACCTTAGTTTGGTATGGAATCTTACAAGATATATATATATTAATTACATCATCATAATATTGTATTTGTACATTTCTAGCAATCATAGAACATAAAGGATTACATAATCATATGTGTTTGATTATTTTTATATGAGAAAAAATAGATTTATTACTTTTTAACAGGCCATAAAATTCCTCTCCAGCTCACATTCTGTAGCTCTCTTCTGTAGTTCCTTTGTGGGAAAAGTTTGCATGTCCTTATTTGGCCAAAATTTCCTTCCTATAGCTGGTGGGATGTGTGTACTGACTTGTGTACTGGTCTGCATGTTTATATAAGCCTCTATGTTATTTTGGTGTGTGTTTCTGGTTCTGTATGGGGCCTTCATGTCTCTAGAGAGAGGAGAGGATCACATTCTATAGCACATTATAATAACTACAGGTTGTTATAACAGATTTAACCAAAGTGTTGTACAAAACACAAAGACAAGTTACCAAAATGCAAACAAAGCTAAATCAGTCTTACTGCTTGTGAGTTAAAATGCCATACAAATTAAGATCATCAGTCTGGTTTCAATGAATATAAGTCCTTTTTCGCTTGCATACTTGACAATACATACAACAAACATACATACATACATACATACATACTACATAGATACATACATACATACCAAATATTCTACCTACACACATACTACATACATGTTACATACATACATACATACTACATACATGCTACATACATACATACTACATACATGTTACATACATACATGTTACATACATACATGCTACATAATATATATACACCTGCTACATACATACTACATACATACGTACTCATACATACTACATACATTCATACTAAATATATACATAATACATACATACATACATACATGCTACATACATACATACATACATACTACATACATACATAATACATGCTACAAACATACATACATACATAATATATACATGCTACATACATGCTACATGCATACATACTACATACATGCTACATATATGCTAAATACATACTACATACATGCTACATACATATTACATACATGATACATACATACATACATACATACATACATACATACATGCATACATGCTACATACATACTACATACTAGGCATGTAACGGTTGTAATGGGAATACCGAACAGTTTCGGTCCACCACGTTCAGTTCGGTCCACCTATGTACCGTTTTGGTTATTTTTTCACTCATTAAACGTTCTTAACAGAGGAATATATGCACCGCGGAACAAAATTTCCTGGGCACGTTTCAGCACAAAGCTATTATCGCGTGGCACGCGTAGTACGCGCAGCATTTAGCCGTTAGCATCTCGTGCGGTCTCCTGTTTGTGAACGTTATATCTTTCTTGTTAAAAGACGAGCGCATATTCAAAGCTGTGTGGACTTTGTTTCATGAAGACTCTATAGTAGCAACACGTCTAACGTGAACGCGCTGGAAACTAAGTCATCCGAACGTGAACGAAGAGCTGTATTAAAACTACTTCATCTGAACGTGAATAGCAGCTACATTAAAACTACTTCATCCGAACGTGAACAAAGAGCTGCATTAAAACTACTTTATCAGGTAATCAGAGCGGTCCAAAGCAATAACACAAGTTGTATGAGTTTTTAAATCTCTGAATCTCTGAACGTTGTTATATGCGCAGGCTTTAAAGTTGCTGAACGTCGCTATAAGACATTCATCATGTCAACACTTCAAAAAGTTCAGCTCTTTATGAAAAAACTAACTGATGTTGTCAACAAGCCCTGGAGCTCATTAAAGCCCTGCCATGATGATGAAGAGTGAGAGATTCAACTGTTCAAGAGGTATTGTTCTTTTTTATTATTATCTAAATCATCTTTTTTTTAATCATAATCTTATTAACTTTTTTAACCTCTTTTGTTTTTTATTTCCAGTCTGTGACAGAGGTAGCTGCTCTCTTATCCACTTCAGGGAAATCCATCTGCAGCTAAGAAGTGTATGATGACTGAACTGAACTCTGAACTGTTCCAGGACTTGTCCCACCAAGAAGAGATTGTGAGTAATGAGGACAAATACAACCACATTGCTGCTACTGAACAAAAACTTGATTAGTTAGATAGTAAACAGTCTGTTGCTGCTTATTGTTCTGGTTCTGACTGTTATTGTATTTATTAAGATTTGTATTATTGTTCATATAGTTTATTTATTGTAGAGTGCTGTTTATTTAAAATATCATCCAAATGGGTCACTTTTATTTATTACTACAATACAATACAAACATATTTTTGGCATATTTTCAAAATAAACATTTTGTAAGTCTTTATTTTGATAAAAATAATAATAATTTGTACCGAAAATAAACCGAACCGAGCTCGCCTTGTAGTTGAACCGAACTGAAATGTGATTTTCGCATACCGTTACACCCCTACTACATACATGCATACTACATACATATGTACTACATACATTATTACTGCATTCATATGGAATACATGTATATTACATACATACTATATACATACATACATACATACATACATACATACATACATACATACATACACACTACATAAATTCATACTACATACACACAGAATACATACATACATAATACATACATACATTTTACATACATACATACTACATACTTACATAATATATGCTACATACATACATACATACATGTATACATACATACATATTACATACATACATACATACATACATACATACATACATACATACATACATACCACATACATACATGCTACATACATACATTCTACATGCATACATACATACATATTTCATACATGCTACATAGATACATATTCCATACATGCTACATACATACATACATACATACATACATACATACATACATACATGCTACATACATACATGTTACATGCATACTATATACATACATGTAACATACTACATACATAATATATACATACCATATATATTCTACCTACATATATACTACATACATGCTACATACATACTACATACATACATACATACTACATACATGCTACATACACACTACATATATGTTACATACATATATGCTACATACATACATACATACTACATACATACGTACTCGTACATACATTCATACTACATACAAACAGAATGCATACATACATAATTCATACATACATGCTACATATATACATACTATATACATCCATAATACATGCCACTTCATCTAATAATCAAACTTCTACAAATCAAATCCCTCCTAAAAGTAAATCCTCAGTTAATCACACCTTCTCTTTTTCTCCGTTCTCAGTCAGTGAGGTAAATAAACTGTTAAAAGACCTTGATCCTAAAAAATCTGTAGGTCCAGATGAACTTCCACCTTATTTCTTAAGGCTGGCTGCTCATATCATCACAGTCCCTGTGACCCACATCTTTAATCTGTCCGTAAGCCAAAACACCATTCCGGATGCTTGGAAAACAGCCTTTGTTCTTCCTCTATAGAAGGGAGGTGACCCTACCTCACTGAACAACTATCGACCAATCTCTAAACTCTGCATTTTATCCAAGATCCTAGAAAAGCTGATAAACTCTCAGATCAAAAATTATCTGGACTCATTTAACATTTTACCTCTTCATCAATCTGGTTTCAAGAAAAAACATAGCACAACAACTGCTTCTCTGAAGGTTCTTAATGACGTTGTTGAAGAATTGGATGCTAAGAATTATTGTGCTACACTTTTCTTAGACTTGTCTAAAGCTTTTGACACAGTGGATCATGACATCTTGTCTCATAAGCTCTCAGAAATCTGTTTCTCTGATCACACAATCGGTTGGTTTTCTAACTATTTTTCCAATCGGAGACAATGTGTTCAAGATAACGGTACTTCTTCCAGCTATTTAACAGTTAAAAATGGTGTACCACAAGGCTCAGTTTTAGGACCAACCCTTCTTTACAATCTACATAGCTAATGTAGGTCAGAGCATCCCTGTTGCATCCTAACATTTCTATGCTGATGATACAGTTGTTTATTGCCAAGCTAAAACAGTAGCTAAGGCTTTCCAGTTACTGCAATCTGCTTTTGACATCATCCAGTCAGATTTGTTCCATCTCAAACTTGTCCTAAATGCTGATAAAACAAAAGGGATGTTTTTTTCAAGTAGGAAGTCAATCCCAGCAGATCTTCCTCTGATTTTATCATCAAATGGTGTCCCTAGTGAGTTTGTTGACTCATATCAATATTTGGGTATCCTGGTCGATTCATATCTCTCTTTTAAACTCCACTTGGAAAACCTAGTGAAGAAACTGAAAATAAAACTGGTTTCTTTTTCAGAAATAAATCATGTCTAACACTGAATGCTAGGATACGCCTTGTATCTGTGACTTTCCTTCCCTCCATTGATTACGGTGACATTCTCTACATGAATGCTAATACAAGCACCCTGCGGATGTTGGATGTTGTCTATCATGGTGCACTAAGATTCATAACTGGCTATGATTATCGTACCCACCATTGCACCCTGTATTCACTGGTTAACTGGACATCATTAAACTCACGCAGACTCTTCCACTGGTACATCTTCATCTTTAAATCACTTCTTGGTCTACTCCCCTCATACATCTCCTCCTACATTAATTTGCGTTAGTGCAGCTACAGTGTGCGCTCTCAGGACATGATTACCTACAGTGTTCCGTCAGTGAGGACTGAATTTGGAAAAAGGGCCTTCTCCTACTCTGCTCCTGCTTCCTGGAATATCTTACAAAAAGACCTGAAGCTCTCGGCCCTGACCTCTAAATGATTTTCAGAATCTGTTGGAATTCTGGCAAAAAACAATGCTGATTTGTTCCTGTTTTTGATTTTGTACATCTACCTTATAATGTTTTTGCTACTTTTTGCTACTTTTTCTTTTGTCTATTGTTTAATGTTCTTGTACCATTGCTGTTCATCATTCTTTAGTTTGTAGCAGGTCACTTTCGTAAATGAGCCCTCGAGACTCAATAAGATTTACCTGACTAAATAAAGGTTCAATGAAAGAATGAAAAAAATGCTACAAACATACATACATAATACATACATGCTAGATACATGCCACATGCTTAAATATTACATACATGCTTCATACATACTACATACATACATATATACTACATACATGTTGCATACATACTACATACATGCTACATACATACATGCTACATATATACATGCTACATTCATATTACATACATACATACTACATGCATATGTACTACATACATTATTACTACATTCATACAGAATACATGCATACTACATACATAATATATACATACATACATACATACATACATACTACATACATTCATTTTCATTCAACCTTTATTTAGTCAGGTAAATCTTTTGAACCTCATGTGCTCATTTACGAAAGCGACCTGCTAAAACTAAA
The DNA here is from genome assembly GCA_038048925.1 of Garcialebias charrua. Classification (NCBI taxonomy): domain Eukaryota; kingdom Metazoa; phylum Chordata; class Actinopteri; order Cyprinodontiformes; family Rivulidae; genus Garcialebias; species Garcialebias charrua. The sequence continues at coordinate 19,035 of JBBPBX010012254.1, read as the reverse complement.
GAACAATGAACAGCAATGGTAGAATTTCCTTAAACAATAAACAATAAAAGCGGCATGCGGCTCGGGTGGTTGCTGAGGCAAAAACTCGGGCGTGGGAGGAGTTCGGAGAGGCCATGGAGAATGACTTCCGTACGGCTTCGAGGCGATTCTGGTCCACCATCCGGCGTCTCAGGGGGGGAAAGAGGTACGAGACCAACACCATTTATGGTGGGGGTGGCGTGCTGCTGACCTCAACTCGGGATGTTGTGAGTCGGTGGGCGGAATACTTCGAAGACCTCCTCAATCCTACTGGCACGTCTTCCACTGAGGAAGCAGAGCCTGGGGACTTTGGGTCGGGTTCTCCGATCTCTGGTGCTGAGGTCGCCGAGGTGGTTAAAAAGCTCCGCGGTGGCAAGGCTCCGGGGGTGGATGAGATTCGCCCGGAGTTCCTTAGGGCTCTGGATGTTGTAGGGTTGTGTTGGCTTACGCGACTCTGCAATATCGCGTGGACATCGGGGGCAGTTCCCTTGGATTGGCAGACTGGGGTGGTGGTTCCCCTATTTAAAAAGGGGGACCGTAGGGTGTGTTCCAACTATAGGGGGATCACACTCTTAAGCCTCCCTGGTAAGGTCTATTCAGGGGTTCTGGAGAGGAGGGTCCGTCGGATAGTCGAACCTCGGATTCAGGAGGAGCAGTGTGGTTTTCGTCCTGGTCGTGGAACACTGGACCAGCTCTACACCCTCAGCAGGGTCCTGGAGGGTGCGTGGGAGTTTGCCCAACCAGTTTACATGTGTTTTGTGGACTTGGAGAAGGCATTCGACCGCGTCCCTCGGGGGGTTCTGTGGGGGGTACTCCGGGAGTATGGGGTACCAGGCCCTTTGATAAGGGCTGTTAGGTCCCTGTACGACCGGTGTCAGAGCTTGGTCCGCATTGCCGGCAGTAAGTCAGGCTCGTTTCCGGTGAGAGTTGGACTCCGCCAAGGTTGCCCTTTGTCACCGATTCTGTTCATAACTTTTATGGACAGAATTTCTAGGCGCAGCCAAGGTGTTGAGAGGATCCGTTTTGGTGACCTTAGAATCGCTTCTCTGTTTTTTGCAGATGATGTGGTCCTACTGGCTTCATCAGTTCGTGATTTACAACTTTCACTGGAGCGGTTTGCAGCCGAGTGTGATGCGGCCGGGATGAGGATCAGTTCCTCCAAATCCGAGGCCATGGTCTTGAGCCGGAAAAGGGTAGCATGCCCTCTCCGGGTCGGGGAGGAGGTCCTGCCCCAAGTGGAGGAGTTTAAGTATCTCGGGATCTTGTTCACGAATGAGGGAAAACTGGAGCGTGAGATCGATAGGCGGATAGGTGCAGCGTCCGCAGTGAAGCGGGCGCTGTACCGGTCTGTCGTGGTGAAGAGAGAGCTGAGTCAAAAGGCAAAGCTCTCAATTTACCGATCGATCTACGTTCCCACCCTCATCTATGGTCATGAGCTTTGGGTTATGACCGAAAGAACAAGATCTCGGATACAAGCGGCTGAAATGAGTTTTCTCCGCAGGGTGGCTGGACTCTCCCTTAGAGATAGGGTGAGAAGCTCAGTCATCCGGGAGGGACTCGGAGTAGAGCCGCTGCTTCTCCACATCGAGAGGAGCCAGTTGAGGTGGCTCGGGCATCTGGTTAGGATGCCTCCTGGACGCCTCCCTGGTGAGGTGTTCCGGGCACGTCCCACCGGGAGGAGACCCAGAGGAAGACCCAGGACACGCTGGAGGGACTATGTTTCTCGGCTGGCCTGGGAACGCCTTGGGATTCCCCCGGAGGAACTGCTCCAAGTGGCTGGGGAGAGGGAAGTCTGGGCCTCCCTACTTAGGCTGCTACCCCCGCGACCCGACCCCGGATAAGCGGAAGAAGATGGATGGATGGATGGATGGATGGAATAAACAATAAACAAACAAACAATAAACAATAGAAAACAAAAGAGAGAAAAAAAATAATTAGGCATGTAACGAGATCTCGTGGTACGAGATCTTGTGATATTAAACTCCCGCGATATCTCTCGTTGAGAGGTAACGTTGTCTCGCGAGACGCTAATGCTAGCAAGTCAGCAACAGCGTCACGGACAACATGGCTTCGCCGGAGGAAGTTGCCATAGAAAACGCCCCAACTAGTTTTAAATCATTTGTTTGGCTGCATTTTGGATTTCCAATAGAAACGAATCCGATAAATGGCGAAAGAATAACAAACAAGACACGGACAATTTGTAAGTACTGCAAGAAATGTTTACCATACACCGCTGCTAACACTAGCACGATGCAACGCCACCTTCAGAACCATCACAGCGCTGTGCTTAAATCAGCAACTCCCGTGAAAACAATGCCGAAAGGACAGACAACGCTGAAAAATGTCTTTTCACCTCAGCTCCCACACTCGAGTGCTAGAGCTGCAGCAATAACTAGAGACATCGGCAATTTTATTGCAGCTGATATGAGGCCATTTTCTGTTGTGGAAAATCAGGGGTTTAGGAGACTTCTTCACACATTAGAACCAAAGTACAGCATTCCATCGCGTGTGCATTTCTCTAACAAAGTAATCCCTACTCTCTACGAGGAGTGTAAAGCTAGAGTTGTTCAAACCTTGAAGGAGGCAGAGAGCTTTGCTATAACGACGGATGGCTGGACATCCAGGGGTACATTAAGCTACATCACCATCACTGCGCACACCATCAACAGCAACTGGGAAATGATAAATGTTGTCCTGCAGACTCGGCCCATTTATGAGTCCCACACAGGGGCAAACATCGCTGAAGTTTTACAAGAAGCTGTCATTGACTGGGAACTTAAAAGACCAAACTATGGAGTTGCTGTTGTGACTGATAATGCACGTAACATGGACGCAGCTGTACGTGAAGCAGGGTTGGTGCCACATATTAAGTGTTTCGCTCACACTATAAATTTAGCTACTCAAGCTGGCCTCTGTGTAGCACGGGTCTCACGTTTACTTGGGCGGGTGAGACGTGTGACAGCTTTTTTTCATCGGAGTTCAACAGCTACTGCAGTGTTGAAGTCCAAGCAGAAACTTCTACAACTTCCACTGCACATGTTGGTCATGGATGGAACAGCACCTTAGACATGCTGAATCGTTACCTGGAGCAGCAAGCAGCAATAGCAGCAGCTCTCAGCAGCCCTGAGATGAAGCAAAATGCCAGGAATATTGATACACTGGACAGCTGTGACATCAGAGATGCTGAAGACCTTGTAAAACTGCTGAATCCATTGAAGACAGCCACTGCAGTCTTAAGTGAGGAGAAGAGCCCAACTGTATCTCTCATTGTGCCTCTCAAGAACATGATAATGCAGAGCATGACACCAAAGGAGGAGGATTCCACCACCGTGGTCGACACAAAAAAAGCAATCCTCAGTAATATTTCAGGCAGATACAGTGGGGATGCATATGACTTTTTAATGCAATGCACAGTGCTGGACCCAAGGTTTCGGACTCTGCCGCTGCCTGACCACAGCCAGCGTGATGACATCTTCCTGAGGATACACGAGAAGGTGAAACAGCTGCTGCAAAATCAGGTATAAATCCAACTAAATTACTTTACCAATTTGTGCGTATACATTATAACAACGTTTTCTACTTAACCACTTTATTATCCCACAGACAAAATACTAATAATAACGTGTGTGTGTGTGTGTCAATTTTCCTGCTGTTTAAAGACCACAGATGCTGAGGAGAGGGAAGGAGAGGCAGTTGGTGGAGCTCGGTGCCCTACTGGAGAAAAACGGGCTCTTGAACTTGGGCTGGCAGTGACAGAACCAGCATCGAAGAAGACGGCACTTGAAGATCTGCTGGGAGAGTCTTTCTGTACCACACCAGACCAAAACAATGCAGCAGATCAGGTAAAGAAGGAACTTGAACACTACAGAGGGGAGGCATCTATTCCACTGAGTAGCTGCCCTTTGAAGTGGTGGAAAGAAAACTGCACACAATATCCTTTGCTGTCTTCACTTGCTAAAGCATACCTTTCCATCCCTGCTACCTCTGTCCCAAGTGAGCGTGTCTTTTCAACTGCAGGGGACATAGTTAGTGCCCAAAGGTCTCAGTTGTTGCCAGAAAATGTAGACATGCTTATTTTCTTGAAAAAAAACTTGGACATTAAATAAGCTGGGGAGAGTATTTGTTACCTGTCACTTTTGACATTGAGGAAATATGTTGGCACTTTAGCATTTAAAATGTAAAGTTGTTTGTTTACATTTGTTCTTTTGAAGGTTATGCATAGAATAAGTAAAGAATGCAAATATTAAGAAAAAAAATGTTTGTTCAAGTTCATCCCTGCTACCTCTGTCCCAAGTGAGCGTGTCTTTTCAACTGCAGGGGACATAGTTAGTGCCCAAAGGTCTCAGTTGTTGCCAGAAAATGTAGACATGCTTATTTTCTTGAAAAAAAAAACATGGACTTGGACAATAATTTAATAAGCTGGGGAGAGTAGTTGTTACCTGTCACTTTTGACATTGAGGAAATATGTTGGCACTTTAGCATTTAAAATGTAAAGTTGTTTGTTTACATTTGTTCTTTTGAAGGTTATGCATAGAATAAGTAAAGAATGCAAATATTAAGAAGAAAAAAATGTTTGTTCAAGTTCATCCCTGCTACCTCTGTCCCAAGTGAACGTGACTTTTCAACTGCAGGGGGCATAGTTGGTGCCCAAAGGTCTCAGTT
>JBBPBX010012254.1:0-13797 GCA_038048925.1 Garcialebias charrua | reverse complement strand
TATATATATATAAGCTATAGTTTCTTTTATCTACTGTTGTGCTCACTTAGCTACAATTTTGCTAAATAGAATTTTTACTACTGTTTGTCTTGTTTAAGCTTTTAGCTTTCTGCTGTAGTATAAGTTTTTTAGTACTGTTTTGCTAATTAATTTTGTCATTTTTTATCTTGGTTTGAGCATTTTAGCTTTAGTTATTGTTCAGCTTCTTTTAACAAATTTTGCTTGTGCTCTGATAGTTTCAGCTTCTTCAACAATTTTCAAGTCGTTCAGGATTCGCACTGCATTTTCAAAGAAAATGCTTTTTTTTTTTTCTCAAAGTTTAAATAATACACCTAATGGTCAGAAAACAAAAAATATTATGCCATTTTTCATCATCTTGAATGTGAAATGCTGTCCTGACCATTAAAAATTAAATTAAATTTCACATTTTTGTCATCTGTGTATGATGAGACGCTCCGTTTCTTCATGGCCTGAACTTTTGACTGACTGGCTGATTAAAAAGCTGCCTTCTTAAGTGGCTGACTTATTGGCTGAAGAATGCAGCAGGTGGTTTAAAATCTGAATGGCTTTTTGAGGCTGTGTTTACGTGCATGTGCACAGTGAGGTTCCTGTCTATGGGGGCGTGACTGAGTGCATGTTTTTTCCCATGGCTGAAACCGCCGTGCCCGTCTGCAGGCTCTCAGAATTCCTCTCTAATCTGGCATGTTTCACATTCACAATTTCCTCCGCTGATGCATGACTCCTGTGCTCTGTGCTCAACCAGAGACTGTGAAGGGGAAATGATGACAACTGCCTCTCTGAGTGACTGCCCGTCTCCTGGTTTATTGAAGCTCTTAGTTTTGCTGATAAAGCTCACCTGTTTGTCTATCTGCAGGCTGTTACCCTGTTTTCCATTACCTCTTGTTTGGCTATCTGCTTGCAAGAGTCTGTCACTATTGCTTAATTTCTCACAAACAGTCAAATGAGGGTGTTATTAACTTTTTCATTACACATAAAAAATATCTACCTCTGACATTCTCACTAGTAGGTGATTAAAAAACGGATGTAAAATCATGTACTGTATATGGCCAATTTTTTAATAATAATAATATTACTATAATGATCAATTGACTCTCATATAAATGTGAAACTAGAATGCCTTGAAGGATTGCACATTGTCCTCTACCTTGAATGCTAATGTTGCACACAAAGATATTGCATGAGCTGTTAGCATTCAAATTATTTGTTGGAGATGATTCTCAGCTACTACCCCACCAAAATATGGGTCAATATATGTAAAATCGACCAATTTATTGCCATTCTTTTCCTGCTTGATAAGGTCTATTAGCTGTGGCAGCCATCTTGAATAAGATTGAGACCAAAAGTTGACCAGTTGTAGTTGCATCCAATGATTGCGTTCTGGGAGTTTCATTAATGTCTGCCCAGTGGTTTATGGGTTATTTTGCTAACAGATAGGCAGGGCTGACTGCAAAAGGTCTTTTTTATTATTATTAAATTTATTCATTTTAAAATACAACAAAAAACAATCACAAATGTGACTATACAATATTAAGATATAAAATGAAGGGTAGCAGAAGAGAAAATCTTATTAAATCTGCCCCCTTTTTCAAACAAGTCAATTAAAAAAAAAAAAATCATCAACAAGTAACAGAATAAAAAAGAATAACTCATATGATTATCGAACTATTAATTAATTATTAATTAATTATTAATTGTTGCTGTGTTCATTTGTAACCATCTGCTCATGCAGACTCATGTTCGTGCTGCTGTTTGTAATTATGTTTTTCTATTACATTAGTGCTTAGTGTATTTCTAGTTGATGTTTTTCTTAGTTATATCCTAGATGTTATTACTGTTTTTATTGTTGGATGTAACTGGGACCCTGTGTACATAATCTCGTTTCATCACATGTACCACATGCGGTGCAAATGACAATAAAGATTCTCTGACTCTGACCCTGAATTACAAGATAACGCGCAAAAAACAATTTCATATGTATTTTTGTAATAATTTGGTTTTGATCAAATTCTTAAATGTAAATAATGATTTAGCATTTTTAATTACAGTATCCAAATCATTCCACAAACCAATTCCCTGAATTGAGGTTGACCGACCCCTCGAACTGGTTGTATATTTAGGTTTAACAAAAATATCTGTTCCCTTAATAACAGCTTTGACGTTTACCAAAAAGTATTTGGATATTAAATGGTAGTTCTTTTTTATGAGCTCTATACATAACTGACAAAATATTATAATCCACCAAGTCATTGAACTTTAACAACTTCAATTGGTGAATTGTCATGTTTACAAATTTAAAATAAACACCTTGCGCAATCTGTTAGTGCTTGGGTTATGTGTTGGGTATTGTTCTCAGCTACCACCACACTGAATTGTAGCATAATATCTATAAAGCTGGTTGAGTTTTAGCCATTTTAATGTTACCTAAAGAAGGCTGGCTGCGATGGCCATCTTAGATTGGTTAAACTCCAGAAATTAATCAGCTCTAGGTGTAGATTTAATGGTTAATTTCTGTGGGTTTTGTTAACATTCATCCAATGGTTCATGAGATATTTTGCTAACAGACACCCATAGCCATCATCCACTTATTAATGCAGCGGGCAATAATAAATTCCAGGGGATACATCCATGCTCAAACATCAACATGAAATGAATGACCTTGTTGTGTAGCAATGGGAGCTGGAAACCACCCGCATACTGGCTAAGTGTTCACGCACACACATGCACATGTAAAGATCCACTTGATCATCGGGTAAACAAAGGGCAGCGGAAGCAAAGGGAACACTCTATCAGCAGGCTATCTACAGGACTGTTGACTCTACCGCCCCTTATCTGTTACATGAACTCTACACTTTCACATAAACACCGCCCTTGTGTGTTTGTGTGTGCTTCTGTCACAAACCTGGTTTCACACATTCATAGGCTCCCTGTAGGAATTTGTTGGTTAGCTTGTTTTTGTATGATAGCAATCTTGTAATGTATCTGTGTATGAGATGATTTTTGTGTGTGTTTAAGAGAAAACTGCAGGACGTGAAAGTGACACTAGTGTTTTCTGATGCAACAGCTCTGCAGCAGTCATGGTGTTTGTGTTACGCTCTGTCATATCCATTACTTTCATTACGGCAGCATTATGTGAAATACGGTGCTCCCAGAGCAGGAACATGTTCTCAGTCGATTTGCAGCTGCGGGAGCATGCAGAGGGCGGACTCGCTGTGCAATTCTTCTAAATTTACCAAGATAACCACCTAAAAACAATTATTTGTTTGCTCAACATTATACAGTAGCAAGTGTCTCAGTCTATCTTTTCCTTAAAGGTGCTATGTGTAACTTTCTGTAGAGCACAGAACTTAGAAATATTTTCAACAGGCAAAGCATTCTGATCCCTCCCCCTCAGAGCCATATATGGCTCTGCCCCCCTTGCTCTGCTGAAATTCAAATTCAAGCTCTGTTTTTATTGGCTGATTCAAATTCAAGCTCTGTTTTTATTGGCTGGTTAACGGCGGGTCACTCTGTGTTTTTAGTGTTTTTATAAATGCTGATAGAGAAGCAAGGGGACTATAGTTTTTTTCAGAGATTACTTTGTCTAACATCAGTCTGTCAGTAGATAGTGACAGAGTGAAGAAATATGTTAAAAATATATTGTTAGAAAAGTTACAGACTGCATTACAAAGTTACATAGTGCAGCTTTAAGAAAATGATCAAAACTAAATTGTTAAAAAATATATATGAAATAGCGTAATGTGTATTGTATTAGTTAGAAAATTAGAAAGAGTTATTCATTTTGTACTGTCACTGGAATATTATCATTGTTTGAAATGATTGTTTGAAAAAAGGGGCAGATATAATAAGATTTTTTTCTTCTTTCTGCTACCTTTCCTTTTTTTAAATATTTTGTACGTTATCATTTATGGGATTGCTTTGTATTGTGTTTTTTTGTTTAAAAAAATGAACAAATTTATTAAACATAAACCTATATCTCAGGTAGTCCTCGACTTACGACGGCCTCGACTTATGACGTTTTGCGGTTATGAACGCCCTCCCATTGAAAAGCATTGTTTCGAGTTAAGCGGCTTATGCGCCTTTACACCAAAAAATACAGTACCAAAACTCAGCGGAGGACAACGGAAATTTACAGGAGGGAGGGGGGAGAGTGTACCTTAGCGGCCACGACAATGGAAAATTACAGGGCGAAGGATTACAGTTGAAAATTACAGGAGACCTCATTGTTTACAGGCAGATTGGAGGCAGAGGAGGTTAAGAGGGGCTAACATCCTAACAGACCTTACTGTAAAACTCTGGACCGCGCATGGAAAAGTACAGGAGACCTCATTGTTTGGACCGGAGGTTTAGGAGGCAGAGAGGTTACAGCTGAGCAACGAGCTAACATGCTAACAGACGGATGAAGACTCCACCATCTCCCAATAGGAAAATAACTATTTTTTTCCTTCATTATGGCTCCAAATGTATGTGTTTTTTGCTAATTATGTAGGATACTGTGTTAGGATAGGCTAAGTGCTTGGTAAAAACAGTATTGTACATATAAGGTGCAGTTTGGACGTATTTTCCAACTTACTACAAAATTTGTCTTGCGACGTCACGTAGGAACGGAACTTGTTTGTAAGTCGGGGACTACCTGTACACTGTATATTTAAAATGTATGAGTGCGTGTTTATATACTGTGCATATTATTAAAACAGAAACCCAGTAATAACTTTAAGCCACCAGTACAATGTGTCTCTGTTAGTCTGTTGGTCACCCTGGGCTTGATGTTTCTAACCAGGGTTTGATGTCAGGTGTGGTGTTTGTCACAGACAACCTAAAGTCTTGATGGACGTCAAGTTTGTTGCAGCTTTTGGTTTTACTGACACAAGAGGCGGAAGGCTGCCTCAGACAGTAAGTAGTGTTGAATAACCATCATCAGTGTGTTAGTCTGGGTGCAAGGACTTGTCCTTTGGCAGTCCAAAACTTTTTATATCCATTTTCTTGGAAATTCATTCATTCATTCAACCTTTATTTTAGTCAGGTAAATCTCATTGAGCATCGAGGGCTCATTCACAAAAGCGACCTGCTACAAACTAAAGAATGATGAACAGCAATGGTAGAATTTCCTTAAACAACATCCATCCATCCATCCATCCATTTTCTTCCGCTTATCCGGGTCGGGTCGCGGGGGTAGCAGCCTAAGTAGGGAGGCCCAGACTTCCCTCTCCCCAGCCACATGGAGCAGCTCCTCTGGGGGAATCCCAAGGCGTTCCCAGGCCAGCCGAGAAACATAGTCCCTCCAGCGTGTCCTGGGTCTTCCTCTGGGCCTCCTCCCGGTGGGACATGCCCGGAACACCTCACCAGGGAGGCGTCCAGGAGGCATCCTAACCAGATGCCCGAGCCACCTCAACTGGCTCCTCTCGATGTGGAGAAGCAGCGGCTCTACTCCGAGTCCCTCCCGGATGACTGAGCTTCTCACCCTATCTCTAAGGGAGAGTCCAGACACCCTGCGGAGAAAACTCATTTCAGCCGCTTGTATCCGAGATCTCGTTCTTTCGGTCACAACCCAAAGCTCATGACCATAGATGAGGGTGGGAACGTAGATCGATCGGTAAATTGAGAGCTTTGCCTTTCGACTCAGCTCTCTCTTCACCACGACAGACCGGTACAGCGCCCGCTTCACTGCGGACGCTGCACCTATCCGCCTATCGATCTCACGCTCCAGTTTTCCCTCATTCGTGAACAAGACCCCGAGATACTTAAACTCCTCCACTTGGGGCAGGACCTCCTCCCCGACCCGGAGAGGGCATGCTACCCTTTTCCGGCTCAAGACCATGGCCTCGGATTTGGAGGAACTGATCCTCATCCCGGCCGCATCACACTCGGCTGCAAACCGCTCCAGCGAAAGCTGTAGATCACGATCTGATGAAGCCAATAGGACCACATCATCTGCAAAAAACAGAGAAGCGATTCTAAGGCCACCAAAACGGATCCTCTCAACACCTTGGCTGCGCCTAGAAATTCTGTCCATAAAAGTTATGAACAGAATCGGTGACAAAGGGCAACCTTGGCGGAGTCCAACTCTCACTGGAAACGAGCCTGACTTACTGCCGGCAATGCGGACCAAGCTCTGACACCGGTCGTACAGGGACCTAACAGCCCATATCAATGGGCCTGGTACCCCATACTCCCGGAGTACCCCCCACAGAACCCCCCGAGGGACGCGGTCGAATGCCTTTTCCAAGTCCACAAAGCACATGTAAACTGGTTGGGCAAACTCCCACGCGCCCTCCAGGACCCTGTTGAGGGTGTAGAGCTGGTCCAGTGTTCCACGACCAGCACGAAAACCACACTGCTCCTCCTGAATCCGAGGTTCGACTATCCGACGGACCCTCCTCTCCAGAACCCCTGAATAGACCTTACCAGGGAGGCTTAAGAGTGTGATCCCCCTATAGTTGGAACACACCCTACGGTCCCCCTTTTTGAATAGGGGAACCACCACCCCAGTCTGCCAATCCAAGGGAACTGCCCCCAATGTCCACGCGATATTGCAGAGTCGCGTAAGCCAACACAACCCCACAACATCCAGAGCCCTAAGGAACTCAGGGCGAATCTCATCCACCCCCGGAGCCCTGCCACCGCGGAGCTTTTTAACCACCTCGGTGACCTCAGCTCCAGAGATTGGAGAGCCCGACCCAAAGTCCCCAGGCTCCGCTTCCTCAGTGGAAGACGTGCCAGTAGGATTGAGGAGGTCTTCGAAGTACTCCGCCCACCGACTCACAACATCCCGAGTTGAGGTCAACAGCACGCCATCCCCACCATAAATGGTGTTGGTCGCGTACCGCTTTCCCCCCCTGAGACGCCGGATGGTGGACCAGAATCGCCTCGAAGCCGTACGGAAGTCATTCTCCATGGCCTCTCCGAACTCCTCCCACGCCCGAGTTTTTGCCTCAGCAACCACCCGAGCCGCATGCCGCTTGGACTGTCGGTACCTATCTGCTGCTTCCGGGGTCCCACAGGCCAAAAAGGCCCAATAGGACTCCTTCTTCAGCCTGACAGCATCCCTCACCGCCGGTGTCCACCACCGGGTTCGAGGGTTGCCACCACGACAGGCACCAACAACCTTGCGGCCACAACTCTGATAAGCTGCCTCGACAATAGAGGCGCGGAACATGGCCCACTCGGACTCAATGTCCCCCGCCTCCCTCGGAACGTGTTCAAAGCTCTCCCGGAGGTGGGAGTTAAAGCTCCGTCTTACGGGAGACTCTGCCAGACGTTCCCAGCAGACCCTCACAATACGTTTGGGTCTGCCAGGTCTGACCGGCATCCTCCCCCACCATCGGAGCCAACTCACCACCAGGTAGTGGTCAGTTGACAGCTCCGCCCCTCTCTTCACCCGAGTGTCCAGGACATGCGGCCGCAGATCAGATGAGACGACAACAAAGTCGATCATCGAACTGCGACCTAGGGTGTCCTGGTGCCAAGAGCACATATGTACACCCTTATGCCTGAACATGGTGTTCGTTATGGACAATCCATGACGAGCACAGAAGTCCAACAACAAAACACCACTCGGGTTCAGATCAGGGGGGCCGTTCCTCCCAACCACACCCCTCCAGGTCTCACTGTCATTGCCCACGTGAGCGTTGAAGTCCCCCAGCAGAACAAGGGAGTCCCCAGGAGGCGCACCCTCCAATACCCCCTCCAAGGACTCCAAAAAGGGTGGGTAATCTGCGCTGCCGTTTGGCGCATAGGCACAAACAACAGTCAGAGCCCGTCCCCCCACACGTAGGCGAAGGGAGGCTACCCTCTCGTTCACCGGGGTGAACCCCAACGTACAGGCACCAAGATGGGGGGCAACAAGTATGCCCACTCCTGCTCGGCGCCTCTCACCAGGGGCAACTCCAGAGTGGAAGAGTGTCCAACCCCTCTCAAGGAAACTGGTTCCAGAGCCAGAGCCATGCGTTGAGGTGAGTCCGACTATTTCTAGCCGGAACCTCTCAACCTCACACACTAGCTCAGGCTCCTTCCCCACCAGAGAGGTGACATTCCATGTCCCAATGGCCAGCTTCTGTAGCCGAGGATCAGACCGCCAGGGTCCCCGCCCTCGGCCACCACCCATCCCACATTGCACCCGACCCCTTTGGCCCCTCCCATAGGTGGTGAGCCCATGGGAAGGGGGACCCACGTCTCCTCTTCGGGCTGTGCCCGGCCGAGCTCCATGGGTGAAAGCCCGGCCACCAGGCGCTCGCCAACGTGCCCCACCTCCGGGCCTGGCTCCAGAGTGGGGCCCCGGTGACCCGCGTCCGGGCGAGGGAACATTTTGTCCATTTATTTTACTCATCATAAGGGGTCTTCGGGCTGCACTTTGTCTGGTCCCTCACCTAGGACCTGTCTGCCTTGGGTGACCCTACTAGGGGCATGAAGCCCCTGACAGCATAGCTCCTAGGATCATTGGGACACTCAAACCCCTCCACCACGGTAAGGTGGCAGCCAGTCCTTAAACAACAAACAGAAAAAAAACATAGGAGAGAAATAGAAAGTGAAATGCAAAGTATCAAAACTAGCAAAACACCACAAGGTAGATGTACAAAATCAAAAACAAGAACATATCTGCAATGGTTTTTGCCAGGATTCCAAAAGATTCTTAAAACCATTTAGGGAGGTCAGGGCCGAGAGCTTCAAATCTTTTTGTAAGATATTCCATGAAGCAGGAGCAGAGTAGGAGAAAGCCCTTTTTCCAAGTTCAGTCCTCACTGACGGAACACTGCAGGTGATCATGTCCTGAGAGCGCACACTGTAGCTGCACTCACGTAAAGACATGTAGGAGGAGATGTATGAGGGCAGCAGACCGAGAAGTGATTTAAAGATGAAAATGTACCAGTGGAAGAGTCTGCGTGAGGATAATGATGTCCAGTTAACCAGTGAATACAGGGTGCAGTGGTGGGTACGATAATCACAGCCAGTTATGAATCTTAGAGCACCATGGTAGACAACATCCAACATCCGCAGGGTGCTTGTAGGAGCATTCATGTAGAGAATGTCACCGTAATCAATGGAGGGGAGGAAAGTCACAGATACAAGGCGTTTCCTAACATTCAGTGTTAGACATGATCTATTTCTGAAAAAGAAACCCAGTTTAACTTTCAGTTTCTTTACTAGGTTTTCCACGTGGAGTTTAAAAGAGAGCTGTGAATCAACCAGGATACCCAAATATTTATAGGAATCAACAAACTCAATTGGGACACCATTTGAGGATAAAATCAGAGGAAGATCTGCTGGGCACCGCTAATTAAAAAATTAGTTCCACAATTTCTAAAACGCTTATTAATTTTTTTAGGTCCACAATTTCAAAAGCACAAATGTCTTATGAAAATTAGGGGAAGCTAATCTAATCCGCTATTTATATATTTCTATATTATATATATATATATATATATATATATATATATATATATATATATATATATATATATATATATATTATATATATATATATATATTTATATATATATATATATTTATATATTTATTATATATTTATATATAGCCGGCAGCGTTATCAATATTTGCACTACACTGCCAACTGTAAAGTAACAAAAATGATCCTAAAAGGATGAAATTACAAAAATCAAAGGATTTATTTAATACTTTACGTACATATATTCTATTGGGCCACGAAATTAACAAAAAATAGAATGATCTTTTAATCCCTAAAACCACGTTTAAATCTCAAATACACGGGTGTGTCGCCACCGCATTTATACATAAAAGTAACCCAAAATACATGAAACTAACAACTCGCCGTCGAATGGTCGACACAAAACACACAATAAACTCCTCCGGCCACGTTAATTTGGCTTGAAACAGCGGTGTTATTTACGGATTTCATTAGTAACCCAGCACTACCGGTGTAACAGGCAGACACAGTTAGCGTCTATAGGTAGTCAACAGATTTAATGAAAAGTAACTAAAATACATAAAAATAACGACTCACCGTCGAATGGTCATCACAAAACACACAATAAAATCATCCGGCCACGTTAATTTGGCTTGAAACAGCGGGTTATTTACGGATTTATGAAGACACCGAGCGCAGCCAGCTACAGAATTAGCCCCTGAGTTCAACTATGACCCGGAAGTTGTCAAGATGGAATAGTCCATTTTTAGTAGGGGGATAAAGAAATCGACCGTTTTTTTTATTGCGTATTTAATGATCGTTTTCATCGTAACTATAATTATTTTTATGTTAAATGTACATTAACAAGCATGAGCAATGTTAGTGATGTAGGTGACTGCACGGGGCGAGGCGGGGCCGGGGCCACTGCTGAAATGGGACCCCCAGGCATTTACCTACATGGTAGAGCCGAGTCTGTTCTCAGCTCTGCCCCCCTCCCCCTCACACCCTTTCCTCCTCTGCTGTTTACGTGGGGAAAAAGGTAAAAAACAAGCAGCATAAAAGCTTGTAAATAAGTTTATTGGTTTTTACTGATAGATAATTAGTTATTAGCGGTACTGCATTTTAAATAAAAATAGCATAAATCCGCTTATGAATTATAAAAGTTAGTCAATTCACAAAAACGCTGACAAAAAGTTTAGGTCCACTGTAAGCGGAATAGCGCTTTAGCGCTCTCTAGCGGTCTGTGCCCACCACTGCCATTTGAGGATAAAATCAGAGGAAGCACTGCTGGGACCAACTTCCTACTTGAAAAAAACATCCCTTTTGTTTTATCAGCATTTAGTACAAGTTCGAGACAGAACAAATCTGACTGGATGATGTCAAAAGCGGATTGCAGAGACTGGAAAGCCTTAGCTACTGTTTTAGCTCGGCAGTAAACAACTGTGTCATCAGCATAGAAATGTAAGGAGAGTGACTGAGCACCTGTCAGTGACTGAGCACCTGTCAGTGACTGAGCACCTGTGGAGGAAGTGGACGCGGGCACACCTTGGCTGCCGCTGCTCCTCGTACTTTTTGCTTTTTGAAACCTTTTTTATTACTTTCTGCTGTTTTTTTCACCGAGCCTTGTTGGACATTTCTACCTTTCTCGACTGCAGAGTGCGACAGGCGTAAGCCTGTGTACAGCACCTGTACAAGTGGACGCGGACATTTCTACCTTTCTTTGAACTTTTCTACCTTTCTTGAACGCAGAGTGCGGCAGGCGCAAGCCTGTGTACAGCACCTGTGTGGACATTTCTACCTTTCTTTGAACCTTTCTACCTTTCTGTGATTAAGTTTTGTGTTTTAATTAGTTAGTTTTAGAGCAACTGTCTTTTCTGACTGCGTTGTGGATCTGCAAACATTATAAGTTGCCGGTCAAAGCAGATGACCGCTTGTCCTGAGCCTGGGTCTGCTAAAGGTTTCTTCCTTCTAAAAGGGAGTTTTTCCTTTCCACTGATGCCATTGTGCTTGCTCAGGATGGGAGATCGTGGCGAAGCCAAGATTTGACTTGTTTGCTGGAGTCATTAGATAGTAAACTTTACTAGTCTAACCGGAATTTTAATATTAGTAGGGGCTGCTAGCTCCCGCTAGCTTCAACACGAATTTAGCTTCGAGTATCACGTAGCTGCACTTATTGTTCGCTTACCTGCTGCCTCTCTCAACTTCCTGTGTCCTCTGGACTGTTCTGGACTCTCTCCTGTACTCCTTCAAGGTAATGCTCGTTCGAGTTACATCTCTCTGCTTCTTGTATATCTTTCTCGGAGCCGTGGGCCTGCTGCTAGCGGCTAGCTCTGTGTTAGCCTCCTCCGGCTCGTGGATGTTGACCTATTCCGCTTCGCAGTTGTTTGAACTTAACAACTGCTCCATTCCTCCTTCTATTTCCACCATCAAACAACTGGGACTTCTGCGTAGACCTCGTTACATCCATAGAAGCTCTCGAAAGAAAACTGTTTTTTCTCAAGCGAACTCTGATTCGATTAGTGCTGTCTGGACTGAGAGACGTGTCGCACCTCGATGGCGTCATCAGAACGCTGCGTCTGTAGGCCTTTGTAGTCCTCTGCGCACGAAGTGGCGAGGAAAACGTGGAGTGGACTTCAGTCTGCTTAAACCGGTTCAAAAAGCTCCTATTCCAACTGGTATTAAATTAGAACTTTTCAATGTGCAGTCACTATCCAACAAGTCATGTTTAATTCATGATCACATTCTGGAGAAGGACTTGGACCTCATGTGTCTTACAGAGACGTGGCACCAACCAAACGTGTTCAGTTCTCTGAATGAAGCTTGTCCCTCTGGATACAGTTATCTGCAGAGAGCCCGCAGCACTGGCCGCGGTGGTGGTCTGGCTGTAATTTATCGCAGTAATTTAAAATTGTCTCATCTGTCTTCTCAGGACTTTTCCTCTTTTGAATGTCTGGCTTTCAGCTTCAAAGCCCCACTCCTGATGAATGTTATATTAATTTATAGACCTCCCAAACCGCATGTTTCATTTAACTCAGAGATGCATGACCTTCTCACTTTTTTCTGCACCTCCCCTGTGAAGACTATTTTTCTTGGCGACTTGAATATCCACGTGGACAATTCTTCTTCACCTCTGGCAACAGATTTTAAGTCTCTTCTGGACTCTCTTAATCTCACTCAACATGTTGACGCCCCTACGCACAGCAGGGGGCATACTCTGGATTTGGTGATTACAGACACTGTACTCATCAATAACTTATCTGTATATGACCTGGGTGTCTCAGACCATAGGGTCATCTCCCTGGAAGTGCCTTCATCTTCGCCTGCTTCAAATCCAAAACGACCCATCCAGTTCCGTGACCTTAAAAACATTTCCCCTGATGTTCTGTCTGCTGATCTTCACACCCTGACCGCTGTCAATCATCCTTCTGCAGATGACTCTGTGGATTACTACAACCAATCTCTTCGGGAGCTCCTGGACCTACACGCCCCCTTAAAGACAAGACTGGTGTCTTTCTCGCGCTCAGCTCCTTGGTACACTGATGAGCTGCGCAAGATGAAGGCAACTGGCCGTGCTATTGAGAGACGTGTAAAATCATCTGGTCTGTCTGTGCATAAGCAGGCATATAAAGAACATCAAAAAGCATACGCCTATTCTCTTAAAGAAGCACGCTCCAAATATTATTCTAACATCATCAACACCTGCCCTGGAAACTCCAAACAGCTCTTCTCCACAATCACTCGTCTGCTTAATCCCATTAAGCAAACTCTTGAGGACTCTGCTCAAAAATGTGACCTGTTTCTTTCATCTTTTAAAACCAAAGTTGACACTATCAGATCTCAGCTCCACAACCTCCCCGTTCTCAGTGTGCCACCCACCCGTCTGCATTCTGGGACCCTAAACAGCTTTGACGAAGTTGTTCAGAGTGAGGTGGAGGCCATCATCAAGAAAATGAAGCCTTCATCCTGCGCCCTGGATCCTTTCCCCTCTTCTCTCATAAAAACCAATCATTCTGCAATAGGCCCACTTATCACTCAAATAATAAATCAGTCTCTACAATCTGGTCATGTTCCACTGCCTCTAAAAACCGCCATCATTAGGCCTCTTCTGAAAAAATCTAATTTGGATCCCGACATTTTTTCTAATTACCGCCCAATTTCACACCTCCCTTTTCTGTCTAAAGTGCTGGAAAAAGCTGTTGCTGCTCAGCTGCAGGACCACCTACAACAACACTCCCTGTATGAGAAGTTCCAGTCTGGATTTAGGGCAGCTCACAGTACAGAGACTGCATTGCTGAGGGTTACCAATGATGTCCTCTTGGCTGCTGACACTGGCTCTCCCTCCATCCTTGTCCTCCTTGACCTCACTGCAGCCTTCGACACTGTGGACCATAAGTATC
>JBBPBX010012253.1:32965-54391 GCA_038048925.1 Garcialebias charrua | reverse complement strand
AGACTGTTCAGCGATTTGTAGACATACAGGAGTATTTTAAACTGGATTTGAAGATGAACCGGTAGCCAGTGCAGGGAGGCCAAGACTGGTGTAATGTGCTCTCCTTTGCGTGTACTGGTTAAATGGTAAATGGAGCTTATTTATATAGCACTTTCCAGCCCCCTATGAGGGGCCCCAAAGCGCTTTACAATACCAACCATCGACCCATTCATACACACATTCATACACCGGTAGCGGCAGAAAAATCGGGCTGCTGCGTTCTGGACCAATTGTAGTTGTGCAATGGTGGTCTGACTGATACCAAAGAGGAGTGAATTGCAGTAATCAAGCCTAGATGTAATAAATGTGTGTATTACTGTCTCCAGGTTATTTTTGGACAATATGGGCTTCAGCTTAGACAGTCGCCTCAGCTGGAAAAACAGGATTTAATGATCACATGACTGTTGAGTTTCATGGAAGGATCCATTGTCACTCCCAGATTTGTGAATTTTTGTTTTTCTGACAGGGGTAGAGCAGAAAGGTCGATGCAGTGATTCGTGATCGTGTCATTGGGAGGTAACAACATGACTTCAGATTTCTTTTCATTGAAACTCAAGAAATCTAAAGCCATCCAGTCCCTGATGTCAGCCAGGCAGTCGAGCAGAGGCTGCATAGAACATGTACCACTGTGTCTTAGGGGCAGTGCTGGGCAGCGCTAATCCAAAAATTAGTTCAGCTATTTCTAAAGCACTTCTTAATTTATTTAGGTCCGCAATTTCAAAAGCGCTTATGTATTAGCAAAGCTAGCGGAAGCTAAATGCTAACGCGCTAACGTGCAAATGGCAAACTACTTTTTTTAATCCAGCAGATTTGACCATTTCGTGAAACGGTTAAGCTCAGAAAAACCTTGTGCTATAAAGTCAGCTAAGAAATATATTTTTTCTCAGCAAAGAAATAATTGTTTTTACCGTGTTTTGTTGTAAAGTCCTTTGCTTCTGTGGCCGTCGCCATTTTGAAGAGGGCAAATGAGGCGCTGACGCGTCGCGTAGGCCGCTGAGAAACATCCATAAGTTCACCCTCCATGTTAAAAACTCTTCGTCTGACTCTTCGAAAACAAGCAATAAGGCTGCAGAGTAACACACTGGCTGCTAACTGCTATAGAGAGAGCGCTCTCTCTAGCCAAGAGACTGAGGGGGACGCTTTTTTGTCACGGACCACATCCGGCGCTGACAGGATATGGTCTGTGAGCAGTCGTCCGGTTGATTTAAGAGCCCGTAAATAAGTTTTTTTCGTTTTTACTGATAGATAATTAGTTATTAGCGGTACTGCATTTTAAATAAAAATAGCGCAAATCCGCTTATGAATTATAAAAGTTAGTCAATCGCTATAACGCTGACAAATTGTTTAGGTCCGTAAGGCGGATTAGCAACAACAGAACACCACTCGGGTTCAGATCAGGGGGGCCGTTCCTCCCAACCACACCCCTCCAGGTCTCACTGTCATTGCCCACGTGAGCGTTGAAGTCCCCCAGCAGAACAAGGGAGTCCCCAGGAGGCGCACCCTCCAATACCCCCTCCAAGGACTCCAAAAAGGGTGGGTAATCTGCGCTGCCGTTCGGCGCATAGGCACAAACAACAGTCAGAGCCCGTCCCCCCACACGTAGGCGAAGGGAGGCTACCCTCTCGTTCACCGGGGTGAACCCCAACGTACAGGCACCGAGATGGGGGGCAACAAGTATGCCCACTCCTGCTCGGCGCCTCTCACCAGGGGCAACTCCAGAGTGGAAGAGTGTCCAACCCCTCTCAAGGAAACTGGTTCCAGAGCCAGAGCCATGCGTTGAGGTGAGTCCGACTATTTCTAGCCGGAACCTCTCAACCTCACACACTAGCTCAGGCTCCTTCCCCACCAGAGAGGTGACATTCCATGTCCCAATGGCCAGCTTCTGTAGCCGAGGATCAGACCGCCAGGGTCCCCGCCCTCGGCCACCACCCATTCCACAATGCACCCGACCCCTTTGGCCCCTCCCACAGGTGGTGAGCCTATGGGAAGGGGGACCCACGTCTCCTCTTCGGGCTGTGCCCGGCCGAGCTCCATGGGTGAAAGCCCGGCCACCAGGCGCTCGCCAACGTGCCCCTCCTCCGGGCCTGGCTCCAGAGTGGGGCCCCGGTGACCCGCGTCCGGGCGAGGGAACATTGTTTCCATTTATATTACTCATCATAAGGGGTCTTGTGGGCTGCGCTTTGTCTCGTTGGACTTCTGTGCTCGTCATGGATTGTCCATAACGAACACCATGTTCAGGCATAAGGGTGTCCATATGTGCTCTTGGCACCAGGACACCCTAGGTCGTAGTTCAATGATCGACTTTGTTGTCGTCTCATCTGATCTGCGGCCGCATGTCCTGGACACTCGGGTGAAGAGAGGGGCGGAGCTGTCAACTGACCACTACCTGGTGGTGAGTTGGCTCCGATGGTGGGGGAGGATGCCGGTCAGACCTGGCAGACCCAAACGTATTGTGAGGGTCTGCTGGGAACGTCTGGCAGAGTCTCCCGTAAGACGGAGCTTTAACTCCCACCTCCGGGAGAGCTTTGAACACGTTCCGAGGGAGGCGGGGGACATTGAGCCCGAGTGGGCCATGTTTCGCGCCTCTATTGTCGAGGCAGCTTATCGGAGTTGTGGCCGCAAGGTTGTTGGTGCCTGTCGTGGTGGCAACCCTCGAACCCGGTGGTGGACACCGGCGGTGAGGGATGCTGTCAAGCTGAAGAAGGAGTCCTATTGGGCCTTTTTGGCCTGTGGGACCCCGGAAGCAGCAGATAGGTACCGGCAGTCCAAGCGGCATGCGGCTCGGGTGGTTGCTGAGGCAAAAACTCGGGCGTGGGAGGAGTTCGGAGAGGCCATGGAGAATGACTTCCGTACGGCTTCGAGGCGATTCTGGTCCACCATCCGGCGTCTCAGGGGGGGAAAGCGGTACGCGACCAACACCATTTATGGTGGGGATGGCGTGCTGTTGACCTCAACTCGGGATGTTGTGAGTCGGTGGGCGGAATACTTCGAAGACCTCCTCAATCCTACTGGCACGTCTTCCACTGAGGAAGCGGAGCCTGGGGACTTTGGATCGGGCTCTCCAATCTCTGGTGCGGAGGTCGCCGAGGTGGTTAAAAAGCTCCGCGGTGGCAAGGCTCCGGGGGTGGATGAGATTCGTCCTGAGTTCCTTAGGGCTCTGGATGTTGTGGGGTTGTGTTGGCTTACGCGACTCTGCAATATCGCGTGGACATCGGGGGCAGTTCCCTTGGATTGGCAGACTGGGGTGGTGGTTCCCCTATTCAAAAAGGGGGACCGTAGGGTGTGTTCCAACTATAGAGGGATCACACTCTTAAGCCTCCCTGGTAAGGTCTATTCAGGGGTTCTGGAGAGGAGGGTCCGTCGGATAGTCGAACCTCGGATTCAGGAGGAGCAGTGTGGTTTTCGTCCTGGTCGTGGAACACTAGACCAGCTCTACACCCTCAACAGGGTCCTGGAGGGTGCGTGGGAGTTTGCCCAACCAGTTTACATGTGCTTTGTAGACTTGGAAAAGGCATTCGACCGCGTCCCTCGGGGGGTTCTGTGGCGGGTACTCCGGGAGTATGGGGTACCAGGCCCATTGATATGGGCTGTTAGGTCCCTGTACGACCGGTGTCAGAGCTTGGTCCGCATTGCCGGCAGTAAGTCAGGCTCGTTTCCGGTGAGAGTTGGACTCCGCCAAGGTTGCCCTTTGTCACCGATTCTGTTTATAACTTTTATGGACAGAATTTCTAGGCGCAGCCAAGGTGTTGAGAGGATCCGTTTTGGTGGCCTTAGAATCGCTTCTCTGTTTTTTGCAGATGATGTGGTCCTATTGGCTTCATCAGCTCGTGATCTACAGCTTTCACTGGAGCGGTTTGCAGCTGAATGCGATGCGGCCGGGATGAGGATCAGTTCCTCCAAATCCGAGGCCATGGTCTTGAGCCGGAAAAGGGTAGCGTGCCCTCTCCGGGTCGGGGAGGAGGTCCTGCCCCAAGTGGAGGAGTTTAAGTATCTCGGGATCTTGTTCACGAATGAGGGAAAACTGGAGCGTGAGATCGATAGGCGGATAGGTGCAGCGTCCGCAGTGAAGCGGGCGCTGTACCGGTCTGTCGTGGTGAAGAGAGAGCTGAGTCAAAAGGCAAAGCTCTCAATTTACCGATCGATCTACGTTCCCACCCTCATCTATGGTCATGAGCTTTGGGTTATGACCGAAAGAACAAGATCTCGGATACAAGCGGCTGAAATGAGTTTTCTCCGCAGGGTGGCTGGACTCTCCCTTAGAGATAGGGTGAGAAGCTCAGTCATCCGGGAGGGACTCGGAGTAGAGCCGCTGCTTCTCCACATCGAGAGGAGCCAGTTGAGGTGGCTCGGGCATCTGGTTAGGATGCCTCCTGGACGCCTCCCTGGTGAGGTGTTCCGGGCATGTCCCACCGGGAGGAGACCCAGAGGAAGACCCAGGATACGCTGGAGGGACTATGTTTCTCGGCTGGCCTGGGAACGCCTTGGGATTCCCCCAGAGGAGCTGCTCCAAGTGGCTGGGGAGAGGGAAGTCTGGGCCTCCCTACTTAGGCTGCTACCCCCGCGACCCGACCCCGGATAAGCGGAAGAAAATGGATGGATGGATGGATGGATAGGCGGATTAGCGCTTTAGCGCTCCTTAGCGGTCTGGCGCCCACCTTTGCTTAGGGGGAAGTAAATTTGACCGTCATTGGCGTAGAAGTGAAAGGATATGTTGTGTTTCCGGAAAACAGCACCAAGTGGCAGCAAGTATAAAGAGAATAGGAGAGGACCCAGGATGGACCCCTGCGGAACCCTCCATTTAAGTGCTGCCGCTGCAGAACTAAAATCTTTGATGGAAACACAAAAGGACCTGTCAGAGAGGTAGGATCTGAACCAACTGAGAGCAGACCCTGTGATGCCCACCCATTGCTCCAACCTAGCAATGAGGATCTTATGGTCGATGGTGTCAAAGGCGGATGTAAGGTCCAATAGGACAAGCAGCACAAAATCACCAGTGTCTGTGGATAAGAAAATTAAAAACATTCAGTAGGGCAGTTTCAGTGCTGTGGAGAGGTTTAAAGCCAGATTGAAATAACTCTAGGATAGTGTGATCCTAGCCTGGCCCTCGCCTTCCTGCACAGCTCCGCTCAATTCTCATTTCCCTTCACTGCACGAAGCGAAGTGAAGGACAAGGGTCTGGTTTAAACCAGGCTAGTGTGATCCTCCAGGAACCACTTCAATTGGGATTCAACTGTTTTTTCCCCCCAGAAGTTTAGAAACAAATGGGAGTCGGAGACAGGCCTGAAGTTGGATATGACTGAGGGGTCAAGGTTTTTTTTTTCAGGAGAGGTTGAACAGCAGCATGTTTAAAGGTTTTTGGTACCATGTGTGAACCTAGGATTTACACTTCAAACCAACTGTCTAATATCGATCCATCCATTATCATTACCTGCTTCTTCTTTTCTGGGTCACGGGGGTCACTGGAGCCCATGTCCAGCCATCACTATGTTCGAGGCGAGGGACGACATGTCACAAGTCCATCACTGCGACACATAGAGCCAAATGCGACAAACCATTCTCTCCCTCTTTCACACCTACTGTATAGGGATAATTTAGAGTTATCAATCAGCCTAACATGCATGTTTTTCATTTTTGAGAGGAAACCGGAGTACCCGGAGAAAACCCACGCGTGCACAAAGAGAACATGCAAACTCCACCCAGAAAGGCCCCTAGCTGGTACAGTATTTGATCTGGTGACCTTCTCGCTGAGAGGTGGTAGCTTTACCAACTGTGCCATTGCGCCACCCAATTGTGTAATAATTCTAATAAAAAATACCACCAAGATAAATACATACAAACTGATCAGAAAGGAAATAATCCAGCTAATAGATCCAAACTCGTACAACCATGACTTTTAAATGCAGATTCAAGATTTTGTGGGAGAAACAAGAACTACTTGATCTGCTTAAGAGTCTATATACAACCTTTCACCAGTAATGGACTATTTGCTGTTGTGTAAGCTTTGTCTATCAGACTTTGTAGCAAAATTCACCATTTGTACAGTTTATTGTTATTTGTGGGATTTTTGTCATCAGTTTTTTTTTAAATCGTTTTATGTTGAGTGACAAATTATTAAAAAAAAACAATCTTGGTATCTTTATTATGTGGCTAATATGGATACATGTGTTTAAGTTGTTTCCCCTGACTTTTACTCAAAAAGCAGAAGTTAATTTCACATTGGAGGAAGAGGAAAAGCCAAAAAAGTCTAAATATTAGGACATTTGACCATCTTAGCTTCACAACCCTTGGACTGAATTTATCACATAAAGAACTGCATCCATACTATGGGGAGACGTTCTTCATATTTCTCTTTGAATAATGTGATGTGAGCCACATCTTTAGCAAATATCCTATTGTTTATTGTGTGTGAAGTTGATGAGCCAGAATTAGCTAAACCAGATCAGTTCATTTTTATTGTTGGGTTCCAGTTTTTATCCTTCATTGTGTGGATCCACCGTAAATCTTTTCATTCACATTCCTCTAAGCCTGCTGACTCGCACCATATTGAGCTGTTGTCTTGACAACACTAATTCTCTCATGACCTTTTGGCCCTCGTTTATAACTCACATGCTTCCATTGATCCTAACAAGATGTACACATTAATGCCTTTCAAAACGACAGAACCTGTTGAATAAATTGCCCAGGTTTTATAATACTTATCATAATTTGGTCTCTTTTAAAATATAAAGTAGTTTATTGGAAGATATAGGCTTGATAAAATAAACAAACAAACAAAAATGTAAAGGTCAAACCAGATGTTGTTCATCACCTTTCCAGAAGGATAAAAACAGATTTTACAAAAGCTACAGAATCTATTATAAATGTTGCTGTTTTTGTTTAAAAAATACAAAGTAAATAAAATCTTCATTATAAAGAGGGCTTGTTTCCACTAATGTCACCTATTTTATTATTTTAATCAGTGACCATGATGACAAGTAGCATGACAAAAATTTAAATGAAATTTAAATAAAATTGTAAATTGTTTGGTGATGATGAATACAAACGAAGAATGCTAAAGATTAGAATAAAAAATATATGGGTAACAATCAGATTATGACTGCTGGCGTACATTTATAACTAGTTTAGTTTTACAGTGTTGAGTTCTTCTGAGGCCTGCATGCTAAAAGAAACACCTTGTGAGGGGAAAAAGTAGCACGTTGTCTCCATCTGTTAGCTTGACAGAAGCTGCAATGTTACATTCCACACCTGCCACCCCGGAGCTGCTCATCTTCTGTGTCAATTTTGTCTCTTTCTTCATGTTTACTCAGAACTAACAACTGTCCTCAATGTCCTCCTCCCTCTTCTCACACTTTGCATGCTTTAACAGAAAAAGATGCATGTGCTTGCGTGTGTTCGTATAAAATATTAGATGTGGCTTGTAAAAATGTTGACAGCTTCATGAAACAAACACAGCTCCAGTTGATTTTTGTGTAAACGCATTCCTTCATACACACATAGAGAGATGTTCGTTCACACAAAGCACACACACACTACAGAGGAGATGCTCCAGGCAATAAATCTGTTTAATGTGCTCCTACTTTATTTACACTTTGAGCTCAGCTGAGGCTGCTGATACAGAGCTATGACTTTGTGAATCCCAAAAGACGAAGGCCAATACATCTCCTCGTGTTCCTGTCACAAACAGCTGGTTTGCTTTTACCAGCAGACACACTGATCCTGTACAAGCACAACATTTACACCCATCATGAGCTTGTCATAAAATCAATAGTCACTTAAGGCACACATTTCATTAAGAAGAGGATGAACAGAACATGCACTGTGAGGAGCTGAGCCACAAAACATCAGGTTTCATAATTCAATTCAATTCCAGTTTATTTATATAGCACCAAATCACAACAGAAGTCGTCTCAGGGCGCTGCACAGAAGCATTCACATACATAAGAAGTCAGTTAATAACATTCATTATCTAAAGAGACAGCAGGCTGCTTTGAGTTTTCACTTTGTCGCAGTCTCCCATCCAAAGCATTGAAGCCTCCTCTTTCTCTTCTTCTACCAGGATTTTCTGTAGACTCGGCTATGGGAATAATGAGCCTTGGAGAGCTGACCTTTGTGGCCGGTGCACCTCGAGCCAATCACACAGGAGCTGTGGTGCTGCTGAGGAAGGACAACGTGCACCGACTGGTGCCGCAGCACATCTTCTGGGGGGAGGAGCTGGCATCCTCTTTTGGGTATTCAGTGACGACGGCAGATCTCAACAACGACGGGTGAGAAAAGAAGAAACACACTAAAAACCAAAGACTTCCTTAGGTTATGGCACAGGGTAAAGGACCGAGGAAGGAAAACTAAAAATACCGATGTCATAATAAAAAATACTAAGTTGCAAGTTTTATTTTCAAAACAGAGCAAGGTTGTTGGTAGATCACAACCATGCTACAAGTCAACGCCTGTTAAAAAACGTTAAAAAAAGTATTCTGAATCAGCACCAGAATTTATGAGCTGATCCTCTGTCTGTTTTCTACAAAGTATTTCTCCACTGAATTTCATAAAGTTCAACATTTGCATACTTGCCATTGTCAGTGAATAACTACACACTGAAACTTTGACAGCTACAGGGCTTGTGTCTGTATGGATGAAATATGAGCAGCTTGCCTTTGTTTCAATAAGACACAAACTGTGGCCTTTAATTTTGTATTTATATCTTGTTGAAAGAAGAAAACATGTTAAAAAGTTTATATTGATTTAGATTAAAGTGTGTTTATGAGTGAGTAAAATATTTAACCTTAAAAATGATCTCTGATTTTTATCTCAGAGGAAGGAAAACGTCTCAGAATGATCCCATGTTAAACCCTTGTTTATCGCGGCGGATCCGTACCCTGAAGCACTGCGATAAGTGAAAAACTGCGAAGTAGGGATACAGTAGTCCAAGTTCAAGTTCAACTTCATATACAGTAAACTTTATATTAAGGTTTTGGGAACACCCCACACTCTTGTTAAACCTTTGTCATTTTTACAACATATGTTACTAAATTTTCCTTACAAGCTCTGCAGAACAGCAACAGCTCTGGTTCCGATCTAATTCTGATTTATTCCAACTTGGTTAGTTTCTGCAGACCTATCCTGCAGCAACGAAGCCCACAATCAGTCCTCTAATATCTTAAACCCACTAATTTTAACAACATACAGTACATACAGTATATATATATATATATACAGGAGCTACAAACTTTTACTTACACGGCCTCTGCAGAACAGAAGTAGCTTGATTCCGGTCCGACTCAATAGATGAAAAAAGTCCCGGTGCAGCATGACTGAAGCCCATCGCTGCTGTTCCAGGAGCAAGGCTGCCCAGGATTTAATCCACTACCTCTGGCCTGGTCCAGACCAGCACTGCGTGACCAGAACCAGACTGAGGCCTGCAGCCATCTGTTCCCTGCAGCTCTCAGGATCCAGGTCACACTGAGTCCAGATCAGCTGCAGCCCAGCTGCTCAGCAGTGAAGATACAACTTGATGAGTTCAGCTTCAGACTTATTTGACTTTCCTGCCAGTTCTGTGAGATTATTATTGTTACTTCTGACTTTGGTTGCAAAACTTTCCCTCCGTTTGCAGCAAGCAGCGGTTGGAAGCAGTGTTGACTTCTGTGAAGTGAACTGATGGCTTCTGGGGAACGTAGTTCCCTTTCAGTTCGGTCTCTCGGTGCAACATACTTGCTATGGGAATTGCGCCCCCGCGCGATTGCCTGAAGGAATACATTCACGCCTTTACGGCAGGGGCGTCAGCGTTGCGCCAGAGGCTCCGCCCTCTGTGCATTTAAGCGACCGACGCCCGTCCATCTTTCTCTTTTTTGCCCTTCACCTCGCTGAAACACCTGAACATCGCGGGACCTCTCTGTTGTCGCGTCGCTTGATTGAGGTGAGCTTGCTCCCTACACTGAGCGTACAGAGACAATTTTCCTGCGTACTGCTGGGCTGGCGAAAGCTAGTCCAGCATTTTTCTACTTACCACAAAGTTTTTCTTCTCTCCCGCAGCTTCGCTCGACGACGCTAACTGCGTCACAACCTTCTGCTAATCTACTAGCAGTCTACTAGCGATAGCAAGACGACGGAGAAGACGGCTTCGAACAAAAGGAAACTAGGACCAACTTCTACTCTTCTCATCTCCGGACATGGCTCCCGAGAAGGGAAAGCGGAGGACAAGGAAAAGAAAACCAGGACGACGAGTCCTCGCTCGCGCCCATGCCCCAGCGGCTGCGGCTACTCCCTCTCGGCGACAGACACCCACGAGGCCTGTCCTGTCTGCCTAGGGATCCTGCACGCGAGGAAGGTGTTGGAATCCCCCGACTCCTGCCCCCACTCTCGTCAAATGACGGCCACAGTGAGGAAACGCCACGCGGACACGCTGGCCAAGTCTATGGCAAGAACCGCGACGATGAAGGTCGCACGTCACACTAATCTGCCGGCTCCAGAACCGGAGACTGAAAACGTGGACCTGGAGTGCAGTGGCCGGGTCGAGGAAGACAACGCGTCGGACTCCTCGCTTGCTATCGAAGACTCGACACCAGAAGTATCCGACGTAGACGCCGAATACGGTGACAAGGGAGAAACTGTTCATTCCTCCCAGAACCTGGCGCAGAACCTTCTGGAACCGGACCTGTCGGTGCCTGCCCTGTTCGACCTGTGCCATAGGGCTGCTGACGCCCTGCAGGTCACGTGGCCAGACCCCACGCCTCGCCAACGGGCTACGAGGCTAGTGGGAAACTACTTCTACGCGAAGCAACCGACAACGTCACAGAAAATGCCAATTTTTCCGGACTTTCTAACGGAACTCAAACGCTCCTGGGCGGAACCCAGAGCTCCCATCATGTTGCCATTGTCCCGACTCTTGGATGTCGTGGGAATGGAGGCTCTGGGCCTTGCCAGCGCACCCCCGATAGAGAAGTCTCTGGCGGCTAACCTGGCCCCCACGGCCGTGGGGATGAAACCAACGCTGCCCACCAAAGCCTGTCGCACTTTGGAGAAACAACTCGAGAAGTGCTAATGGGCCCAAGGCCTCGCGGCTCGCGCAATGAATACGTCGAGCATGGTACAGGCCTACCTGGTGGAAAAACAACAGGATATCCAGGTAACAAAGGACGAGCAAGCCACAACCGAGGCCATAGAGGAGGCCCGCCGTGCCTCTGACCTTGTGCTCAGCATGATGGGGAGAGTAGCTATTTCCTAGGGCAAAGCAATGACAGAAATAGTTGTCATCCAGCGCCATCTTTGGCTAACACTGTCGGACCTCCCGGAAAACCAGAGGTCCACCTTCCTACAGCACCCGATCGAGTCGACGGGACTCTTGGAAGAGCCCTGGAACGTGTCCAGACAAGGCTGGAACAAGCACGCAAACAAGCGGATGCCCTCCGCGAGGGTTTGCCAAGGAAAAAATTCGCCCCACCAATGGAAAACACGCGTGGTCTCCCACGAAAGAGACCCGCTGGGGACTGTGAGGCTTCGCAGTACCGTCCGAGTGCTGCTTCGACCTCTTCCTACGGAAACCAGTTCCGGACCTGATGAACCAGGACGAACTGATAATTTTACAGGTTCGCCCGCCCACGAGGTACGGGAACCTAACTTTCTCTCTGCTCGTAGAAAACCACGAGGAGCTGGTGACATGTGTACGCGCATCAAACATGACTCGCCTACTGTATATGTAAACAAAACAGACACTGTTTCAGGCATGCACAAAAATAAAAGTGCGAGAGGGGTCAAAGGTCACCCCCTTCGTCCTGAAATGCGAGGAGCAGCAATTCAGCATGCCATCCAGGCTCAGCGCGTATGCGCAGGCTTGGGAGGCGTGTCTACCAAATGATTGGGTCATGACAACAATACGTCACGGACTCAAGTTGCAGTTCTCTAAGAGACCGCCCCGTTTCTCAGGGGTGTTGCAATCCAAGATCAACCCTACACGCGCGCACGTGCTGAGGGAGGAAGTCTCAACTATGCTGAAAAAGGGAGTGATTAGTTTGGTCTCAGGACGCAAACTACACTCCGGACACTACAGCAGGTACTTCCTGGTGCCCAAAAAAGACCGTTCCTTGAGGTTGATTCTGGATCTCAGGACTTTAAATAAAAGAATTAGAACTTTCAAGTTCAGGATGCTTACACTGCAGCAAGTTCTCCAGTCTGTGAGACCAGGAGACTACGCATGTAAGGTGGATTTGAAAGATGCCTATTTCCATATAGGCGTGTGGAGGAGACACAGAAAGTTCATCCGTTTTGCATTCGAAGGAAACGCTTATGAATTCAAAGCCTTACCCTTCGGTTTAAAGACTGCTCCGCGTACATTTACTAAATGTCTGGATGCAGCCCTGACCCCTCTTAGGAACCAAGGACTCAGGGACTTGAATTACCTGGACGACCTGCTAATTCTGGCTGGAAGCTGAAAGCAGGCGCTGTCACACTCCTTTAAGGTGATCTCTCACCTGGAGTCTCTCGGTTTTGTCATAAACCTACAGAAAAAGCAATCTGACTCTGTCACGGGTTACCGTATTTCTGAGTGTACAGATCGACACTGTCCGATACAGAGCATGGCTCTTGAAGGAAAGAGTTTCCTCCATTCGCCATTGCCTGGACAAATTTAAACTGGACCAACGGGTCCCTATGAAAACGTGCCAATGCCTGTTAGGCCTCCTGGCAGCAGCCATTCCTTGTGTGCCATGTGCATTATTGAAAATGCGGGCCATACAGGTATGGTTTAACCAACAAATACAACCCGTTCTGCTTAAACAAGCAGTAAAGGATATAGACACAGAGTGTCTAAAGCCCCATGAACCTTGGAGAGATCTGCCCATCTTCACGGAAGGGGTCTCACTGGGAAGGGTGTCGTCCCGCGTAGTCATCACGACGGATGCCTCAAAAACAGGATGGGGTGCGATCTGTAGAAATCAGAACGCCCGCGGCCTTTGGAATGAGCAGGAAGCCAAATTACATATTAACTTCCTGGAATTGCTGGCCGTATTCCTGTCATTGAAATACTTCTTCAGTAAAGGTCTGGTTGCCGGGCATCATATCCTGGTAAAATCAGATAACAGGACCACAGTGTCCTTCATCAACAGAGAGGGAGGGACGAGGTCCCGGGCCCTCCTCGATCTGACACAGAGGATGCTCACGTGGTGTGCTCCGAGAATTCTGTCACTTAGGGCGACTCATGTCCCTGGTGATCTGAATTATGGAGCAGATGCCCTTTCAAGAGGGCCTCTTTTGGCGTCGGAATGGAGCCTGAACCCACGGATCGTGGAACAGGTATGGTCACGTTTCGGTAGAGCCTCTGTTGACCTGTTCGCTTGCAGAGCTAGCTCACACTGTGACCTCTATTTCTCCCTGAGGGAGACAGATGCTCCGTTGGGGATAGACGCTCTGGCACATGATTGGCCAGCAGGGGTGCTCTACTATGCTTTTCCACCTGTCCCTCTGATCGGGGCGACATTGGAACGGGTAAGGCGGGGAGCCCTCTCCTTGATCCTCATAGCTCCCAGATGGCCATAAAAACCATGGTTCCCGTAGTTGAGCTCAATGTTGTCAGGGACACCATGGCATTTGCCTCCTCATAGGCACTTACTGACTCAGGCACGTAGACAACTTCTACACCCACGTCCAGGGTTGTGGCAACTCTCAGCCTGGCCTCTGAAAGGTACTGGCTGAAAGCCTAGGGCCTTGGTTGCTTTGTCCCGACACAAGCAGCAATAACATTCACAAGGGTATCCCTTGATGTTTTATGTTTTTTGCCTGGGAGAAGCATAATGGAAAGGTCCCCCCTCTCCTTGACTACTCTCCTACATCAAGATGGGCTCCACTTGTCAGTCGGGCCTGTTTTAAAAAAAAGAAAACGAAGAAGAAGAAAACATTGCTCCTCCTGCCCCTTGGAAGTCTCAAGGGGGAACAGGAGTTGATGAATACTCACACTGCTAGAGCACGCTTAGGCTGTCTCTAGCTGTTGTTATATACATAACCATGTGAGACATCATGTGGGTGTCTCTCACATTTGGATTTTTCCTCTTGGCATCTGCTCTCTGCATTCCTTGTAGTAAGCAGCTGGGAGATGCCCGTCTTTTGGGACGGAGGTTCTCACATGCATTTTGCTGAGCATTTCAAGGGCGTGAATGAATTACGTTCCCATAGCAAGTATGTTGCACCGAGAGACCGAACTGAAAGGGAACTGAAAGTTATGCACCATAACTCATGTTCCCTGAAGGAAGGGAACGAGGTGCAACATATCTGGCCCTTTCAATGCTGAAAGCTCGGTGAAGTGCAATTTCTGAGAAAGATGGACGGGCGTCGGTCGCTTAAATGCACAGAGGGCGGAGCCTCTGGCGCGACGCTGACGCCCCTGCCGTAAAGGCGTGAATGTATTCCTTCAGGTAATCGCGCGGGGGCGCAATTCCCATAGCAAGTATGTTGCACCTCGTTCCCTTCCTTCAGGGAACATGAGTTATGGTGCATAACTTTCAGTTATTTACACTGGCAAAACAGCGGGGGCTTAATGAAAGAAAACTACAAAATGGTGGCTCAACTTTTATTTTATTTTTTGGAAAATATTATGTACATGTGCTGTACTGAAACAAACTGTGATAGAGTGAGTCCACGAAAGTCGAACCACTCAGCAGCGAGGGACTACTGTATATGCAATGAAAAAAAAACAATCAAAAAGAAAACATCAAAACTCATGAAAAGACAAAAGTGGCTGTGCTTTTTTACGTTTATTTATACATGACAGAATGAAAAGTAAATAGTAAAAAGTCTCTCAGCCTTTGAACAATGTTATAATTTCTATTTTTATTTTATTTTTTGTTTTATTTCCAGTTGGACAGATTTGATTGTTGGGGCTCCCAACTTTTTTGACCGTAAAGCAGAGATTGGTGGAGCTGTGTACGTCTTTCTAAACCCCTTCGGTCACTGGGACGATCAGGCTCGGCCGATCCGCCTCAATGGGACGTACGACTCCATGTTTGGGATGACAGTCAACAACGTCGGAGACCTTGATCAGGATGGATATGGAGGTGTGAGCAACACTTTTTAAATTTATTTTCAAAGTTTATGAGCAAATCATAAATCTCAACCACAAAGTTGAGAGATTTCCAACAAAAAGCTGTTGCTGTGTTATAAAGTGAGAACAATGCTACGGTAAATCAATGTGTTTGACAAGTTCTAAACGGCAGAACAAATGAGCACTGAGAGATGTGAAAGTAGGTTTTTGTTTTTCTGCAGATATTGCTGTGGGAGCTCCGTTTGATGAAGATGGAAAAGTTTTCATTTACAGAGGTTCTGATGCTGGAATTGAGACTAAACCTGCTCAGGTAAATTCAGCCAAAAAGATATTTAAACAAAACAAATAAAGGGTGATGTCAAGTAAATGTAATCTTGATCCCATTAGGTTCTGGATGGCCGTGACTTTGACGTGAGGCGTTTTGGGTATTCCATCTCAGGGGGTTTGGATATTGATGAAAACCACTATCCAGATGTAGCAGTCGGTTCTCTTAACGATTCGGTGGTTCTCTTCAGGTGAGAAAATACTTTTAAAAAAGTGTGCAAAAGTATTTTAAAAATAAACATGTGACTGAGGGTTTACAAGTCTGATTTTTTTTTCCCATGTAGAAACTTTTACCTTGTTATAGCCTACTAACAAAAACTCTAACCAAGCAACGAGAAAACACCATTACTTGCTCAGAATTTACTTTCTTAATGTGTCTGTCTCATTTATTTGTCCTTAAGGTCTCGCCCAGTCATCCATGTGATCAGAGACATTTCAGTTGACCCTCAATACATTGATCTGCAGCACTTAAACTGCAAGGAAAGAGAGGGAGTCTGGTGAGAATTGATTGTGGGATGATGTTTAGAAAAATGTAACCTAAAGAGCATATGTTGTAAAGAAGCTTCTATCCGTTTTTATTTAGTTTAAACTATTTCCCACTCTTCTTTTTAGTGTTGAAGTTAAGGCCTGCTTCACCTTCACAGCCTACCCAGAACACTATTCACCACATATTAGTAAGTTCAGCTCAAGTTTTCCAAAGTTGTTTTTAACCTTTTCATCTGCGATGCTGAATCACTCCAGGAAATGTCAGAATGTCTTTTCATTTGCATAAAAAACAAGTATGGAGCCACACTATGATAAGAATAAAATCACCAGTTATAGAATCGTGTATCCCTTCTACGACTCTGCCGGGCTCTTCAAGAGCTCTCCACTTGTGTTCTGACTTTTGTTTATTTAAATTACATCAATGTGTCGTTTCTGTTTGTTCTCCTAAAGCCCTTGTGGTGAACTTTGAAGCCGACAATGAACGCAGGAAGCTGGGCCTCCCGCACCGCGTTAACTTCCTGGGTCGTAGTTCACTGGAGCCCGAGTACACGCAGACAGAAGAAGTGGAGCTTCATCGGCAGCGTCACCCTGTGTGCACCACCGCCATCTTCCAGCTGCACGTCAGTAACTGGAAACAACATGTTTAATTGTCTATTTATGAAGGATAAAGAATGCACTTTACCTCTCTTTATTTTAAGACAAAGTCTGATGTTTGAGAGGCAAAATGTATAACAAACTGCTTTTGGTTGGAGGTGATGTTGACTGTCTTGCTCTCTATCTATTCAGGACAACATTCGGGACAAACTGCGGCCCATATCGTTAGCGATAACTCACACTATCAAGCCTGTGCCACCTCGCAGACACTCTGGCAAAAAACCACAAAGGCTACCTCCTGTACTCAATCTCACCCCATCAAACACCCTGCACTCTGAGGTCTGCAAAGAACAAGAGCTCATCTGTTTCTGTCAACCTTATTCCTTATCTGTTGAGAATCGTAAAGTGCAAACAGTTTTGTCAAGCGCAAACCACTGAATCGTCAAGACAGAACTAACTCTACTCAATCTCTGAAGGTGAACTTCCTGAGAGAAGGATGTGGCAGCGACAAAATCTGTCAGAGCAATCTGAAGCTGAGCCACCAGTTTGGGACACGACCTCTGAACTCTGACCTCTTCATCGCTCTGCCAAGGTTTGTGCTGAAGTGTCTCCTTTGTTTTACTTTGTGAACAACGTAAAACACTTCATACAATATAGTAATCTACAAAGTACATTCAATTCTTCCTCATGAGGAAAAAATAAATTATGTGAAATTACAGGTAGTCCCCGACTTACGACGGAGATCCGTTCCTACGTGACGTTGAAAGTCGAATTTTGTCGTAAGTCGGAAAATACGTCCAAACTGCACCTTATACGTA
Organism: Garcialebias charrua; assembly: GCA_038048925.1. Taxonomy (NCBI): domain Eukaryota; kingdom Metazoa; phylum Chordata; class Actinopteri; order Cyprinodontiformes; family Rivulidae; genus Garcialebias; species Garcialebias charrua. The sequence continues at coordinate 37,108 of JBBPBX010012253.1, read as the reverse complement.
CAATACTGTATTTTACCACGCACTTAGCCTATCATAACACCGTACCCTATAATTATCAAAAAACACATACATTTGGAGCCATAATGAAGGAAACAAAGAGTTATTTTCCTACTGGGAGCTGGTGGAGTCTTCATCCATCTGTTAGCATGTTAGCTCGTTGCTCAGCTGTAGCCTCTCTGCCTTGTAAACCTCCGGTCCAAACAATAATGTCTCATGTACTTTTCCATGCACGGTCCAGAGATTACAGTAAGGTCTGTTAGCATGTTAGCCCCTCCTAACCTCCTCTGCCTCTGGTCTGCCTGTAAACCTCTGGTCCAAACAATGAGGTCTCCTGTAATTTTCCACTGAGTGCGCTGCTTCTGCTGTCAAAACCGGAAGGAACTCGAAACTCGGCTTTTCAAAATAAAAAAATTCAAAATAATAAATATANGTGAAACGTTTTCTGTAACAAATAAAGTCCAGTTGTTTTTGTATTGAATGCTTGTTCTGATACAGAATAGAATCGATCTGTTGCCTCAGAGAGGTCATTCACAGTGCACATGAATAAACTTCAGTAAACGTTCAGATCTGATGGGATGCTTTGAGCTGTTTAAATCAAGCGTGACGTGAGTTTGACCCTCTGGGTTCACACTGGGAGTCTGGAGACGCCGCGCAGACACTGTGAGGCTGGCACATCTGTGAGGCTGGCACATCTGTCTGAGTAGAAGAGCAGCTGCCTGGTCAGAAAAGGGTAAGTTCATGGACAAATTGGTCATAATGTAGTGAGTGACGCCACACAGCCACAAAGACGGACTAGAGGAGGTCAGTGAGACAATTCAGGCCTCATTTTCATGCACGGTCCAGAGATTACAGCAAGGTCTGTTAGTATGTTAGCCCCTCCTAACCTCCTCTGCCTCTGGTCTGCCTGTAAACCTCCGGTCCAAACAATGAGGTCTCCTGTAATTTTCCACTGAGTGCGCTGCTTCTGCTGTCAAAACCGGAAGGATTTTTTTATTTTTTTAATGGAGATGCGTGTCGTAACCCCGAAACGTTGTAAGTCGAGGCCGTTGTAAGTCGAGGACTACCTGTATTTTTTGTTTTACCTGTATTTATAACAGTTTTAACCATATTTCAGTATGTTTATATACAGTTTGTATTTTACTTGCTGTATTTTGACCTACCCTTTTTTGGGGGGACTTCACAGAGATGAGGATGGCTTGCAGGTATTTTCCCTGTCGGACCAGAAGCTGGTGGTGCTGGAGATCACCATCACCAACGTGCCCTCTGACCCTCTCCAGCCCGAGGAGGACGGTGATGATGCTCATGCTGCTCAGCTGCTCATCAGTCTCCCAAATATGCTGTCATATTCCGGCTCTAGGGTCCCATCACAGGTCTTAACCCAATGATTTAGACGTTGTTTCATGCGTTATTAAACCTTACACTTCCTCTGATGGTATTTGTTTGATGTCCTGACAATCTGTAGATGAGATGTCAAGCAAACCAGAACGGCTCACAAGTTGAATGTGATCTGGGAAACCCTGTCAAAAGAAATACAAAGGTAAACATATTGTCATGATCTGCTGCTTAATGTTTGAACCCACGTGCAGAAAAACAGACTGGCTCACGAATGTAAAATGAACAATGATTTATTTAACAAAAATAATAATGCTGATGGAACAAAAAACACTTACTGAGAGGAGAGGAGATGAGCAGATCATACACCGTGGAAAGACAAAGCCCCGGTGCTCAAGGAGTGAATACACAGAGTTTATATACTGACACAAACGAGACAGTGAGGAGCACCTGAGGTGATTAGAATGAGGACCAGCTGTGAATGATTAATGCTGAAGGCCTGAGCACAGAGAGACAGACTGAGGAGTGGGAAATGACAGAGACTGAATGAGATACACAGAAACCAGTAAACAAAGCTCAGAATAACAAAGTATGGCAGGAGGGGAAACACAAAATAACATAAAGAAACAGAGCCTAAAGAAAACAGACAGGGACAGAACCTGACATAACCCCCCCCTCAAGGGTGGCACCTGACACCCCCAAGACGGACCCCACAAGAACAAGGGCGGGCGGAGGGAGGCAACAGGCAGGACGGCGGGCCAACATCAGCCCGATCCGGGGGACGCCCAGGAGGTCGCCCATCGCCATCAGCCAGATTCGGGGGTCGCCCAGGAGGTCGCCCATCGCCATCAGCCAGATTCGGGGGTCGCCCAGGAGGTCGCCCATCGCCATCAGCCAGATTCGGGGGTCGCCCAGGAGGCCGCCCATCGCCATCAGTTAGTTCAGGAGGACGTCCAGGAGGTCGTCCATCGAGCGGCGATACGTCAGGCGGGCGACCAGAGTAACGCCCAGCAACGGCCGGAACACCTTCGTCACCTTTGTCGTCGGCCGGAAGACCTCATTTCCTCTTCCTCCACAAGAAGAGGTGATGGTAGGATCTCCACCTCCGGGCTGTGGTGACCTCGTCTCCGGACGGGTTCAGTCCGAAACGCCCCCCACCGGATCACAGGCTCCTCCATCAGTTCCTGTTTCTCCTTGTCCCTCTGAGCAGTTTTGTCTGCCTCACGGGCGAGCCATTCAAAAATATCTATTTTTCTGCTGGGCTCTTTCTGATGACCGGGGCTTTCTGTCATGATCTGCTGCTTAATGTTTGAACCCACGTGCAGAAAAACAGACTGGCTCACGAATGTAAAATGAACAATGATTTATTTAACAAAAATAATAATGCTGATGGAACAAAAAACACTTACTGAGAGGAGAGGAGATGAGCAGATCATACACCGTGGAAAGACAAAGCCCCGGTGCTCAAGGAGTGAATACACAGAGTTTATATACTGACACAAACGAGACAGTGAGGAGCACCTGAGGTGATTAGAATGAGGACCAGCTGTGAATGATTAATGCTGAAGGCCTGAGCACAGAGAGACAGACTGAGGAGTGGGAAATGACAGAGACTGAATGAGATACACAGAAACCAGTAAACAAAGCTCAGAATAACAAAGTATGGCAGGAGGGGAAACACAAAACATAAAGAAACAGAGCCTAAAGAAAACAGACAGGGACAGAACCTGACACATATGAGTTTTAATTTATATAATTTATCACATAACAGAGTGTAATAGGAAAAGTTTTATTATAAACAAAACACTTTCCACTGGAAGAGACATCCACATAGATTTGTCAAAACTTCAGTGTAGAAGCTGAAGTTAGAGCCAAACTTTGTCCAGTTACATAAAATTAACCCTTCAACAATAACAACCATACATCAAATGCAGTTTTTCCTGTTTATAAGTGATGCATTTACCAGTTCAGTTAAAGCATTCATGTGTATTGGCCTTTCAGCTAAAATTCACCATCAACCTGAGCACAGCTAACATTACGACAGAGACGACTGAGTTAAGTGCAGATCTGCAGCTGTCCACGTAAGTCTTCCTCACCCTGATCAGGGTTGAACCATTCACAGCTTTAAATTTATTCTCTTTGATTTAATAACTTTGATCTGTTCTTGGCATTTCATCTTCAGTATTAGTGAGCAGCCTGACCTGGACCCCATCACAGCTTTGGCTAAAGTTGTGATAGAGCTCCCTCTGTCGGTCAGTGGGTGAGTTACGTCCTTCAAGGGTTTACATCTGCTTGCTCCTGGTTTAGACTTGATATCATTGGTTTTGTGTAGCTTTAATAATGTTTAAATCATAACCACATAATGTCCTGCATTGACTCATGCTAGTTTATGTTAAAGTACTTTATGAGTCTTGTGGATCATAACATAATCCAGTAGAAGAATGGACATCTTGTGGTTTTAAATAACACCCGTATAGTCTTATTAAATTATCAGCACCTTTGTTGAGTGATGTTGGGATGTGAAGCTGTGTGTGTGTGTGTGTGTGGGTGGGGGGAGACATGTATTTAGCCACTCTGATTATATTTCTTTTAGACTGGCTCGTCCTCACCAGCTGTTCTTCAGTGGGACAGTGAAGGGGGAGAGCGCCATGACCAGTCTGGAGGACATCGGCAGCCCTGTGGAGTTAGAGTTTGTGGTGAGGACTTTGGGCATTTACAGTCAAGGCCAAAAGTTTGGAGAATAGCACACATTCAGGTTTTCCTCGTTTATGCTTTCTTTTCTTCTGAGCCTTTTGCCTGTTATATATTATA
>JBBPBX010012253.1:0-19499 GCA_038048925.1 Garcialebias charrua | reverse complement strand
GGAGCGAGCTCACCTCTGGTCGAGCGATGTACAACAGTCCCACGAAGAGAAGAGAAGTTCAGGCTTAAGCGAGGTGAAGGGCAAAAAGAGGAAGTAGGATGGGCGTCCGCGTCTTAAGTACCCAGAGGGCGGGGTCTCTGGGGTGACGCTGACGCCCCTGCCGTTAAGACGTGATTGTATTCCTTCAGGTAGTCGCGCGGGGGCGCAATTTCCCATAGCAATAATGTTGCACTGAGTGACTGACTGATAAGGGAACTGGAAATGCCCTCTATCCATCCATCCCTCCATCCATCTATCCATCCGTCCATCCGTCCATCTGTAAATGCGAGCACGATACCCTGAAAAATAAGTAAACTACTGACTTCCATTTGTATCATAATAGGCGTTTTTAGTTTATTTTTTGTTTTGATAGAAGGTGTTTTGTTGTGTTCACTTCTACCCATCTGTAATTCTCATGTCTGGTTCTGTTTCTGTTTTTGCCCCGCCCACTCTCACACAATCCTTGTCTCTCTCAAATGACTGGGGTGGCGAGTGAGGTGGATGAAAATTAATCTTTGGTGGTTAAGGTCACCATCGGCCACCCTCTGACTCCGCCATTGTACCTGGTGGATAAAATTGCTTTTGTTGTCAGGAGATTGTTTTTTCCTGTCAAAGAGTGACAGGTCACTCTTTGACAGGAAAAAAAAATCTACTCTTCTTAAACACAATGTAACGCCTACTCTCTTATGTCACACCACAAACATTAAGGTTCACTTGCATTCCCTGTTCAATTCTAATCCAGAAAAACACTTACAGTACTTTGAAAACTACAAACGTTTACTATTTTAATCTGTCAGAGGTGGGGAACATTGGCTTACCACTTATTACCATTATTTTTTACTCTTTGCCACATTTTAACAGCTTTCTAAGGAAGGGTAGTGCTGCCACCTATTGTAGTGCCTCTACAAAATATTTCATTTAATTTCAAACTGATAATTTTGTTCTCACTTTTTAATGATCTTCCAAACATTTATTTTCTCTGCTCTGCTCATACAATGTTTTTCCAGTTTATTCTCATCTTCTTGTTTTCTCATTACATTTGTTTATTCTCTCGTTTATATTTGCTTTGTCTTTTCTTCTCCTGGTTCTGTCCATTTTCAAACTGCCTTTCTGTCACCTCTCTCCTCTTTCCTTTTCCCTGTGGTGATGTGATGCCTCAGTGTGGGTTCTTCAAACGCAGTGAGCGGCGCCCGCACTATGAGACGGAGTACTACCAGGCACATTTGGGGGTCCAACCCTCGGAGGTGGAGAAGCATGCATCAGATCTATAATATAAAAACTCTACATCTGGCCTGCTCTCCCCTCCTCCTCTCCCTCCAAGCGGTAAAATTCTTCAGCCCTGATTGTTTTGCTCCTCGGCTCACTTTAAGGCGGTGGTGTTCATTCCAGCATAAAATCTAAGCTCAAACATCACTGCAGTAGTACCGTATTTTCCGGTGTATAGGTCGCACCTTTTTATGTTTTTTTTTTTCAAGGCCTGCGACCTATACTCAGGTGCGACCTATATATGGCTTGTTATCACTTTCGGTGAAACAAATTTTTAAATCCAGCTCATTCCACAATTACGTTCATTTATTAAGGAAAAGTTCAACTCAGACATATATTTGCTATAATTTTTATCAAACAAATAATTGTTTTTAAGTGTTAATCTTCTTAAAAGCCTTGCTGTGCACTCCTGTGGCAGACGTTTGCAGCAGAGCTAAACGTAGGTGCGACCTATACACCAGTGCGACCTATACACCAGAAAATACTGAATATGTAAGTGATGTTATATGAATTGGTGTAGTTGGCAGATTCTGTGCATTTTAATAATAAAAATGATACATTTTCACTTTGAATTTCCCATAATTTCTGAACTGTTTCCTTTACAGACCATAAAGAAGTAGGTTGCTAATTTCTTAATAACTGCTAAGATCTGATAAACAAATATGGTTTAGAGTTTAGGCTGCACACTGTAATTCCACTATAATTTATAGTAAGATAAACTGTCAATCATTCATTGTTTAATTGTAGTTTACTTTCTGTAACTTTTCTTTTAAGATCGAACTTTGGAGAGGTAGTTGATCAAACGTTTCATTTCTTTACATACTCGTCATTTGAAAGGGTAATAAAATGGATCTTTTTTGCATTCAAAATATTTAATAAATTCTTGTAAAGTGTACTGGTAGAAATCCAGGATCTGTTTTTAGATCAAACTAAAGCACCCCAATTCGGTGTATAAAAAGATATATGGAAGTGTAATAAAAATAAATACATTTTAAAAAATCCCCAAGAATTTGGTTTTCACTGCAGCCAAATTCTGCTTTTTGATTTGAAGCTTTTCAAGCTCTCTGTGGTTAAAACCTGTTCCCTCTCACATATAAAAATAAATAAATACATAAATAAATAAAAAAAACCTGCAGAGTAACCAGAGTAAAGCTTCTTGTCACAGAAGTGCACATTGGTTTTAGGGTTTCTTTGCTACGAGGATCTGGTGTAAGTGCTGGTGCCCCGCCTCAGCACTTTACACGCCTGCAAAGTGGAACAGGTGATTAAATTTAACGACAGGCGGTAACACCTTTCATCTCTGTTCAGATTATTTAAAGCCCTAATACAATACTCAACGCTCCAAGAACATTTCCACCCTTTTATTGGATCGATATTGAAAATTAATAAAATGAAGTTTTTGTTATGAGGCCCATCTTTTATTTTGTTGACTGCCCTTCTAATTGGTTCCTGTTGAACACCATCCAGCCGTCTCCGCCTGCTGTGCTGTGTGTGGTGCCTCTTACTGGTTAATTATCTGCACCTGTTCATCCTGGCATCACCACATGATGATTTATCCTTGTTTTATTTTTAAAAACATGTCATACATCTTTTAATAATGTTTGATTCATATCCCATGAAAAATACCAGGTGCCAGAATGAACTTGCAATTACTATCACTGTGTTTTTGCTTTTATGAGTGTATTTTCCTTCTTTATTTTTCTAATGGTGCTTGTTAATCTTTGATACCTAATCTTGAATTGGAAACATGGAGCATGTGCTTTTGTCGTGTGCATTTATCAACAAAGAATCAGAAAAGGACTAGAAAATAATCACTAAAAGAAAGAATAACTGAGTAATTATTTTCTTCAAAGGTATAAACTCTATTTTAGAGACATAAGCTAAAGTTATATTACCGTAGTAGTAGCATCAATTAATGTATTTCTTTTTTCTGTCTTTTTTTGGCCTCTCCTTCCTCGTTTCTTCTGCCGTTGGTTTGTCGTCCCTCCCATGTGGACAGTGCGGCTTCTTTCGACGCAGCCACTACAAAGACAAACTTCCTCAGTACCACGCGGTGAAGATTCCTCGTGAGCATCGGCCCCAATTCCAGCCCGAGAAGTCGGGAAGCGTCCATAAAAAGGAATGGGCCACGCACTGGAGTGACGGGACCTTGTAACTTTTGAAGCACTGTTTGGCTTGAACGAATGTGTGGCACTCACTGTAACTAACTGACTTTAAAAAAGAAACAAGTGCACAAAGACTGGAACAACTTGTGCACACTTTACTGTGTCAGTACATGCATACTGGTGGCCTGTGGCCCAATCTGTCCTTCACTGCAGCTCATCAACAACTGGCCTCAGTCTGTTTGCTCTCTGCTGCGTTTGGCACTTTGACAGCGAACACCGAAGGCCAACGACAACATTAGACCAAGTGGAGCGGCTCAATATGTTTCACAGCCTGCAGGAAGCGCTGACACGTCGCTGTCTGTCTGCAGCTCTGACTGGCAGATTAAAGGTGAAACGCATGAATGAACAAATTTACATACAGACCTACTGATTTATATGGCAGACGTGAAAACGACTACTTTCTCCTTTAGATTCTGTTAGACTAAAATTAGTCCAGGCAAAACAACAACACAACATTTTTTTGGACAGAAATGTTTGGAAGTCTTTTTGTTTTGCTATGGAAACTGTCGGGACACCAATTTCAAATGTTTAGCCACAAACTTTTCAACCACGTTATTCACGAGAAAAACAAAGCTTTTTCTAGTTCATGTATTTCTTGTACAGGTAGTCCTCGGGTTACGACGGTCTCGATTTACGACGTATCGTGGTTACGACGCACCTCCCATTAAAAAACTATTGAAATTTTATTTTGAAAAGCCAAGTTCCAGTTGTACTTCCAGTTTGACGGCAGCAGCGGAGCTTGACGGCAGAAGCAGCGGAAAAATACAGGGGAGACCTTGCTCTGGACCGAGGTTCACGGCAGAACCAGCAAAGTAGAAAAATACAGGCAGAGACCTTACTGTAAACGCTCTGGACAGAGGTTAACGGCGGTTTTCCAACGGAATACGGCAGATGGACCGAGCTGACGGCGGTTTTATGTCGTAAACAAATAGGATGGACGGAGGTGTACGGGTGGACGGTGTCACTAGCATCCAAGTAGGCTATTAACTGTTTTTGCCCTTCATTATGGCTCAAAACGTATGTGTTTTTTGATAATTATGTAGGGTACTGTGTTAGGATAGGCTAAGTGCTTGGTAGCTGTACAGTACTGTACATGTATATGGTGCAGTATGTACGTATGTTCCGACTTACGTCGAAATTCGGTCTACGATGCCGCGTAGGAACGGATCTCCGTCGTAAGTCGAGGACTACCTGTAGTCTGTAATCGCGTCCACTGTACAACTTTTGTCTACTGCCTGAATGATCTTGAATAAAACCCTGAACTGCACCGATGATGCATGAAAACCAAATGTGTCCAAAAAAGCGAAGCAATACTTTGGCTGCCCAACATCTTTTAAAGAATTTACCCTTTTAAACCAAATTTTTATTTTTTAAATTGATGGGGAAAAACATGGTTACGGTACATAAAAGATGCTATGAACTGAGGCTTTTTTTTTTAAACGTGAGGTTTTCAAGTCTTTTTTTTTTTCTTTTCTGAAACTGATTGTATATTTAACATCAGGAGATCATTGAACCATGTTTAAATACTGCAGGGTGTCCAGCTGAATTATCCTGCTTGTCACACTGTTTGTGTTCACCCATCGCACCAGTTTAGGTGAGCCGTGCATTAATTTGAACATGTGTAGTTTTGAACATGTGCCTTATTGTAAAAGTGGCAGATGGCAAGGAACACAAAGCTGCTGCTAATTGGATGCTGCTGCCCCGGGACATCTGTTGGACACAGGTGGACGAGTAAAACATCCCTCCAACGCTGACGCAACAAAGACAGATGGAAGAAACTGTAAAAGAGCAGGAAAAGACAAATTCCTTTGGATCTTATCTAAGTTGATGACGTGGCTGTAAAGCATGAGGAGACGGCTTGGTTTTTAGGTATTGCTGGACAATCATCTGTTGTTCGCTGCATGAAGGTCCTGTTGCTGTTCTGTGACAACCCCAGTTATTATTTAGGACATTTGTTTTATTTAATTCTTTTGTTTGGCTGGAATTTTTCAACATTGTAAATAAAAGTAAAAGGAGTTGGATCCTTTTGTTTGGGACTGGCGGTGGTTGTAGTTCACAAACACAACAAGAGAGGGTGGCAAATCTGAAGAAAACTGGAAGGAACACAGTTGTTGCACTGCAAAGCTATAAAACATGCACAAAATGATAACAAGGCTATAGATGAAAAATAAACACAACAAAAACTAAATGAGAACTGAAAGACACAAATTATGAAATAATGTGTTTACTTTAAATATATTTGTTACTTATTTTCTAATAAATGATGCCAATTACCTTATACTGTTGCCTGATCTGGTCTATTATGGTCTATTATTGTAAATATATATATGTGACATTTACAAAATAGGGGTTTGTGTTTGTTCTTGATTATAAAGATTCTTGAACAAGATGTTAAAAATTGAGCTTTTATTTTAGAGGTTTAAAAAAAATATTAATTTAGAGTGGGAAAAAATTAAATAAATAAAGTTGAGACGTTACAGCCCAGCAAAACAGAGTGTACAGTCTGTATTTTATAAAAGCAAAGATGAAATTGAGCATTAAATATGAAGCATTTTTCCTGATATGCCAAACAATAAGGCAATAATTTATTATCTCTTTAAAATTATTCAAATAGTCAACCAGCAGCAGCAGGAGTGATGGGTTTGACCTTGAACATTTGACATCATAGTTGAACCATCTTTAACAAAACACCAAACATAAACGTTGCTTATGTCAGAGTGAGCAAATTAGGTGTTTCTTTTAATCCAGCAGCTTCTGATCCTATTATAAAATAAATAAACAAACACATGAATCTAATCCCCTGATCCCCTCTGAATCCTCGGATGTCATCCTGGTTGTCATGGCAGTTAAACGGTGCGGGTGAAACTGCAAACGTGTTTAAGAGGATTGTTACCCATTAGGTTCTTTGACGTCTTGTCTAGTTATGACACACACACACACATACACAGAACCCCCCCCCCACACACACACACACACACACACAGACAAAATGAACATGGCTTTAGTAGAATAAGTCTCAATCACTAATAGACAAGAAAAGTGTCTTTATTTGAAATAAACACATTTATAGATGCTGACATTTACCAGACGAAGCCTTTCTTTTCAACACACGTTTTTAAAATTTAATGATGTACTTTTGACCAACATGTTCATTATTCAAGTCATGATGGCTGCTCAGATTAACAACACAGGAACAGCTCCAACTTAGTTAAATTTCAAGATGCTTCAATTTAGCATGAAAGTAGCTGAGAGCTCTGACCAACACCTACTCCATGTGTTACACATTTTGTTACCTTTTTAAAAAGTACTTAAAACGTTGTTTGCCAACCCTGTTTGTCCGTTAGCAAAATATTTCTCGAACCACTTGATGAATTTGTAAGAAACCCTCAGAAAGGAATCGCTGCTGTAAACCTAAAGCTCATTAACGTTTTGCGACAACTCACTTCGAAATGGCCATTTACAAGATTTGACCAAAAATGCTATAACTTTGTCCCCGTTCTGCATAAAATTATTTCATGTTTGAAACTCTGGCATGAAGAGGCATTTTACGTGGTTGCGGGGAACTTTAACCACATGAAACTGATGGACACTCTGCTCAGTTTTTACCAGCATGTCACCTTTCCTACGCAGGGAGACAATACTGTGTGTGCACTAACATTCACCATGCATACAGAGCTCTTCCTCGCTCCCGTCTTGGCCTCTCTGACCACATCTCAATCCTGCTGGAGACAGCATGAGACGGATTAGGCCAACAAAGAAGACAGTCACTGTGTGGCTGTGCTCCAGGACTGTTTTCAATGCACAGATCGGCAGGCCTTCAGAGAGGCGGCTACATATGAGGGAGAGGTGGACCTGGAGGGGGGGCGTTTCTGGTCTATACGTTTGATCTACAAGTGCATTACCACATTCTGTATCTGCTTTGTGTTATTGTTGTTAGAGGTGTTTAAAAGTCTTTATGTTTTAAACTTCTTATTTTTTATCATTTAAACTTTACTTTCCTAGTTCATCAAGTGTTCTGAGTTTCACAGGGTTTATTGTTTGTGACCTGCCCTTGTTCCTGTTTTTACTAGGTGCACAAAGCTGATGATCAAAACCTATCATGCCTGCACGATAAACATTAGTTTTCCCAGAACAGACAAAACACGAAAATGTTCAGCTCCAGTTTATCGCCTGAGAAAGATGTGCGCCTGAAGAGATGTGTTTGACCTTGCTGATTATTGTATTTTGTGTTACTTGCCTGAATAAAAGATGGACTCAAATCTTAGAAAGTTGGAGTTCATTCTAATCTAGTCAGGGTGAATTTCCCTCTTTGCAAAGAGTCACTCAAAAATCTCACGCTGTTGTTTTGTGTGAATTATTTCTTTAAAGGTTCAGGTGTAAAAACCTATCAATTGTGATTAGCCCATTATTTTGCTGATCATATTCAGTAAAATCCTCCCAAGTAATCGTTCATATTGTTGCATGATTGCATGTCTCATAAATGTATTTCTTCTGTACATTCAGTGTGAACCACAGGACAACAGGGACTAGTGAATCAGATGCCATTTGTTGGGATTTATCTGTTTAATAACTGTGAGAGTTGCGTCGTTCCACCCTGAGGACTTCATAACAATGCACCCATGGCTCCCAGTCATCACTAATGCTCTTTCAAATGGACCTGCTAAGTCTCATATTTTTCCTCCTTCAGGTCCCTTGTTACCTTTTGTACAGTAGTATATTTCTCGAGCTCTTTGGGGGGTTTCAAGCTGGTGACCTCGAGGTGTATATAAGATCCAGACAGCTGACTCCCACCAATGAATCTAGCTAAGGGACCGCATAGAGAGAACTCAAACTAGGCTCAGGACAAAGCCCTCTTCTGTTTAAGGAGCATCATCTGCAAACTTCTTCTGTAACGGTCCTCCCCAGCTTCAGATCATGGACACAGCTGCAGTGGTGACTCTTCTGACTCTGATCATGGCGATGGCTGGAGCCAGTCAGGCTCTTAGGGTCCAAGGCGGCTTGGATAAAAATGACATTCAGCCTGGCAGCTCAGAGGAGAACACGGCTGATCGCCTGCTGGTGCTGGTGAGACAACAGATCACTCAAACATCTGCATTGCAAATTCTTCATAAATTGATGCACTTTGACATTCAGTTTGCTCTGAAATGCAAATGCATGCTCCTGTTTGCTTAACTTTGACATCAACAACTGACAATCAAATGTGCAAAGGTATCTTTGGCAAGTGTCATTTTGTGTTTAAATATTTCAGTTTACATATAAAATGTGAATTACATCTGTACATGAACAGAAGTCAGGCTAACATGTTCAAAGTCTGTCACATTCAAATGATGCAGAATTTAAATGAAAAGTCAAATTTTCATGCAACACCAGGGAATAAACTTATGAGACATTCAGAGCTGTATAGAGTATGATAAAATACATTAATCCAGAGCACAATTCAAAAATGCGTTCATATTTTTTGTAGCATGCTAAAACGATCAGAACTGGTTTTAGTTTAGGGGAAAAAAATCAAGCAGAAAAGCGTTGAGTTTTTCACTTTTGTGCACTATTTACATTTCAAGGTCTCTTTGCGCAGCAGGACAGAGATGACACTCGGAGGATTCTGAAACTGATGTGTATCTTAGGTCTCGTTTCCTTAGACAAAACAAGCTTTGCAACTTTGCGAATGTGTTTGTGTAAATGTGTTTGCTTCAGGAGCGTGAAAGCAGAGACACTGATGAGCATCTGCTGGCCTCAGTGTTAAGATCTCTGCTGCTCGGATCGCAGAGGGAAAGCAGGGAGTCTGTTCTCCATCAGCCACAGAGGTCAGTGAATTCACTGCAAAATGATTTTTTCATGTTACGCTAAATAAGCACTGCAGCATCTGTTTGTAGCTAAAGTCTTATTTTATGATGGAAAAACTTCAATAATGATCCACTTTTGATGTCATTATGAACATGATTCATTTTCATGTTCGGTCAAATCTATTAAGAGCCAAAGCAAAGATGCCAACAGGCCACATGCTGCTCCGGAACCGCAGGTTACAGACCCCCACCTTGAAGGCTTCTGCATTTTGGGGTTTAGTATAAAAGGAAAATCCATTTAACTATTTGCAGCGTCTCACAAATCTACATTTTAAAATAGCACAAAGTGGAATAAATGCCCTTTATTACTCATATCACAGAATTGCCCATTTGGATAAGTGGTTCAAGAAGTAAATGCTCTTATTATGGTAAACATGGAAATGTGTTTTTACCTGTAGTAATGGTCTCAGCATTGGATGTTAAAACCCCTGAGTGCAGTAAAACGTATCCTCCAAAGCTCTGCTCAGTGAAATAAAATGAAAGATTATCAAACAATTACAAATCCTCATTAGTTTTATATATTTGTGGGCTTTGATGTGTGTTTTGTGGGTTCAAGTTAGAGTTGTTAAAGGTTGAACTTGTGAAAATAAACACTTCTATTTTCATTAACTTCACATTTTATGGGCTGCTTTGTTTACAACTGTAAATATTTGTGAAATGTCATTAAAAGCTCAACATTTTAATGATTAATTCATAATGAGAATGATGATTTATATATACTGTATATATATACTGTATTTAAAATAATATTCCTTAAAAAAAACGTAATAAGCCGCTCAGATTAAAACTAAACCTTGAATGACATCTTTCCCCTGCTGTGTTTCTCCTCTGGCATAGGTTTGGGCGCGGCTCCAGAGGGCAGGTCGTGTTGAAGGATCAGATCCAAACTCGAGACTGGGAGGCGGCCCCCGGTCAGATCTGGAGCATGGCCGTACCCCAGAGGTTTGGCAAGAAATGATCTGGCAGGCCGACCCCCTCATTTCTCTGGTACAAGGCCAAACAGCAGGCAGATGTGAACAGACTGAATTTAAATGAAATATTCTGTATTTGCATTTGTCCACTTTGTTGAATAAAAGTTGTTAGGTCTCATGTTCACTCTCTTTAAAGAACGACATTCATAATTTTAATAGAGTTTTTGCTCTAATTCGCGATCCTGTAAAGCATGTTAACTTTGAGGTGCTCCGAGTAAACCTTGTTAATACGGACTGGAATGTGATTAAGGAACAAAAGTGTTTGTTGCTAATTGATTAATCCTGTTTTTTTTCTGTTCTCTGGTCAAATAAAACTACTTAGAGCTGGAACAAGCTCCCCTCCCTCCTCTTGGTGTGTGTGTTCCATAAGATTATTGATTCCAGGTAATGTCGTATGCATGTTGTGATGACTGTTCAAAGAAAATAAAGATTTTTTTTTTATTATTTTCATGATGAAATTCAGAAAAGTAATCATGTTGAATTTTTATAAATAAATAAAAAAAATTCTAGAATGGCACCACTGGGGGTGGCTGCATGTTGGAGTAGCTCTGTTGCATTCATTCTGAGTTATTGCTTTTGAAAACTTTAATTCCTCTTTTGTTTGGATGCAAATCATTATTTCTGGATGGCTGTTTCATCTGGTATCGGATGCTATGCAGTTGGAAGGATTTGTTTTACTGACAGCTTTTTACTTTTGGGCATTTGTTATGGCATTTTATTTATTTATTTATATTTTTAAACGACCAGGAGCAGCTGATTAACATCGCAAAGATCAAATACTTCAACTACGGCCTCAAATCCCAAAATGAGTTGAAAAAGAGGTGCCGTGGACAAATTCCCGTCAACCTTGCTCAAGCTCATAAAGAAGGCTGTCTCAGTTCTGGGGACTCCTCTAGAACCTTTGGAGATGATTGTGTAAAGCAATGGTCCCCAAACTACGGCCCGCGGGCCGCATCCGGCCCACCTCCCCATTTGGTCTGGCCCCCAGAACAATACCAGAGCATTTAGATTTTTTTCATATGTGTATTTGTATTTGATAATAAAGTTGGACTTTTGCAATAAAATGTTCCTTAGTAATGAACTATTTTGAACTATTGTTCCACATTTAATTTATTGTGTCAGCGTTTGGGTGAAAACGCTGACACATCCAAAACGTGACATTCTGTTCCACCCTTCTGTGGTCTGTGCCCCTATCTGGCAACCCCCAGAAAAAAATCCTAAACCCCTCCCTCTCAAAGACAATGGAATAATTGCGAAAAGATTAGGTAAGAGAAAAATTGATTCAGAAGGCAGGGCATTTAAGCTGCAGTGGACAAACGATTTTTTTTTGTTCAATGCAAAGAAAAGGCTGTCTGTCTCATCTGTCAAGAGGCGGTGGTGGTATTCAAAGAATACAATCTGCGGCGACACTATGAATCCCGTCACAAAGACAAGTATGATAGCTTGCAAGGCCAAATGCGAGGGTTATTTGGTTATTATTTATTTTATTAATAGTGTTATTATTTATTTTATTAATAGTGTTATTATTTATCTCCTGACTTTTGTTCTGTGAAGAACCCAGAGAGGGTTATTTGATTGTGCTTTC
Source organism: Garcialebias charrua (assembly GCA_038048925.1). Classification (NCBI taxonomy): domain Eukaryota; kingdom Metazoa; phylum Chordata; class Actinopteri; order Cyprinodontiformes; family Rivulidae; genus Garcialebias; species Garcialebias charrua. The sequence goes on along the minus strand of JBBPBX010012253.1, from coordinate 7,630 downwards.
TGGAAAACAATACAGGTGATCCCCGACTTACGAGCGAGTTCCGTTCCTCCGAGTATCTCGTAAGGCGAAATCTCGTACGTCGGAACACGAAACACGTGTTCTCGTAAGTTCGGATTTTCTGTTGTAAATCGGAAAATTTATGCTAGCGCTACTACGAACACTCGTTTTTCATCACAAATGTTCATACTAGTTCATAAACATGCTCAGAAACTTTTTTCCAAACTGTTAGCTAACACACTTTCATCTAAAAACACATAAAAGTGCTGTATTTTTTGTATGTTCTTTACAAATTTACTGCTCGTTCGCCAGCTCGTAAGTCCGGAACCTCGTATGTAAGAGCGCTCGTAAATCGGGGACTACCTGTACATTTTTATATTTAGGCACTCCTGCAATCGTCACACTTTTTCCTGTTACAAACTGACTCCGGCCCCCTACCAGAGAAGGGAAAAGTTATGTGGCCCTCACAGGAAAAAGTTTGGGGACCTGGTGTAAAGGATTCTTCATAAAATGAAGAACATTATAGACAACCCTCAGCATCCTCTTCATCAGACTATCATAAAACAACAGTGTCTTCAGTCAGAGGCTTCTTCAGATCCGTTGTAGGACAAACGTCTACAAGAGATCCTTCCTGCCCACAGCCATCAGCATCTATAACAACTCTTATAATAAAACAAGGATGATGAGTTACAACAACATTTAATTTCCCTCTGAGATTAATAAAGCACTTTTGAATTTGAATATGCTGACCGCCGAGATCCTGGAGCTGGTGGGAAACTCGGCTCGTGACAACGGGAGGACCAGGATCATCCACCAGCACTTCCAGCTGTCTGTCCGTGGTGAAGATCTCGACACACAATGGAGTGACCATCCCTCAGGGAAGAATTCTGCCCGACATTTGGGCAGTCTTGCTGCCCAAGAGGACCGAGAGGCCCGTCTGATCTGACAGCAAGCTGGATCGGGGGGGACAGATCGGTATCTGGGGCCAGATTCTTCAGATTCACTGCAGGAGATCCACAGTTATCAGCATCTATAACAACTCTTGAACCAGGAAGACGAGCAACGACAACACTTAATTTCCCTTAGGGATTAATAAAGTATTTTTGAATTGACTTGAAGTGAATCAGCTTTATTTGTAATTTAATGTTAATTCCCACATTCTTTCTTCTGCCAACTGTGGCGTATTTAAATGTTCTCTTCTGTGCAGCCTGAAACCAATCAGCTTGTCTTCAAGGTGACTGATTTGCAAAACCATGAACTTGCTTCTTTTGACCCCATTACTTAACAATCTTTCATATGTTTAAGTTGTATTTTATTTCATGTTTGTAAGTGTGAAAACCTTTGTTTTAGAAGTCTGTCTTGTCTGTTTCATGATTTATTGAAATTTGATGCTTGGAAAATGTATTCATTTATTCATTCGTTTTTATCTTCTTGTGTAGTTTGCACTCTCCCCAGGCACAAGTTTCTTTGGTATACTCCCATGATCCAAAGATTTTCATGTTGGGTTTTTTGTGATGTTTGTCTCGTGTGTGCATTGGCCTTGTGATGCACCAGTGATCTGACCTAGATGTACTCCCTCGTAGGCATTGTGATAGCCGGGTTAGTGCCCAGCCCACCTTCAATTCTTATTTCTGTAGTACTTTTATTTTCACCATAACATAATATTGATTTTGTTTGTATTTAAATTTCCTTTGCAGGAATATAGATTGCTACTCTGCACCATAAATGGGCACTGAAGGGACAGACTAACACATTGTTGTCAATATTGAGGTCCACAGTGTGAATCAAAACTGTAGCACAATAAAAGTTGATTCTCAAGTCATTACAGATTATTGATGAGGGACACTTGGTGACACATTTTATCCCTCCTAGTGGAATACAATATTAAACTTTGTTGGCTCATCTACCAGACCGCACATATTTTAGTTTAATTTGCAGGATATTAAAGGTTATTTCAAGTATTATGAACAAGCACTGAGTTTAATCATATTTTTGCTGTACTTGCAGTTCAGTTATAGATCTGGTTTAACAGGATATCCTTCCTCTCTTTAATGTAAACCAATGCTCGGTCTTTGTCCACAGCCATGCGGAGGCTGTTGTCTGGGCTGGATTTACAGGCACCTGGGGAAAACAGCATGCAATAAGCCTGAGCACTAATTAAAACACAGCAACATGCAATTACTCCACGAGTTAATGGTTTCCACATCCAATTACTAGCAAGAAAAGCATGTCAGGCTCTCTTAGCAAGTGTCGTTTATTAAACCGTCCCCTCATTCCGTTATCCGAGCCCAGAAAAAAAAAAAAAAGAACAACAGATGCAAATTTGATTCAGGTGACATCTTGATTTTATTAGTTTGTAATGTTAATTCATGGTTTAATCAAGCTGCAGTGTAGCAACTTTGATTTCTTATGCAAAGCATGTTTTGAAGATTTCACAGCAATAATGGCTCTTTTCTGAAACTTTGATGTGTGTGTGTGTGTGTGTGTGTGTGTTTGTGGTGTGTATGTGTGTGTGTGTGTGGGGGGGGGTGCTATAATTTAACAATTTAAAAACATGATGTTTATTAACTAAACATCATCAACACAAGCAGGATGGTAGGAAGATACTTTAGTAAAACCAAAAATATATACACAATGTCTGCATGATAGCAACACATTTTAATTAAATCGTAAAATGCTGATTTATGTGGGTTTATTACATTGTGGCAGACAAGAAAAAGACTGTGGAGACACTAAGTACCATACCAATAAATATTAATTTCTGTTATTTCAGGGTATGAGACAAACTGTATAATCTGGTTTCAACCCAGCATGCTATGACTACTTTATTATTAACGCTGGCAAATGCAGAAATCACATTTCTTTCTTTCTCTTGCAAAGCAAACCAAAGTTGCAACATTGTTCAGAAGATAAAGAAAGAAAACCATTTTAACAGCTTGACAGAAAACAGGTAACTTCTTCATTTATATAAAAAAAAAGAGTAAACGTTTTTTTACTACAATTGCTGTTAAATTTAGTTGAAATTCTTGATCACCGCTGGACTTTGTGTGCATGTAACATATACTTTCAAAGCAAAATAGTCAAGGAAAAAGCAATAAAACAAACTGATTGCCATGTTTTTATAGTCTCCGTGCAATATCGAATTATTGACTGATGTCAAATCTTGCCTCCGCCCAAAGGCTACAGCCAATGATGTCCAGGATCCAGTGGTAAAATGAGAAAATGGGAAATGTGTTTAGAGATAGATGTCTGCAGAGAAACCCACCGCCACAGACTGATCCCTGATTATAACATGCAATAGAGCTGAGCTGGTTTCTGTACTTCTTTTCTCTTTTAGCAATACTCTGCTTATAACACTTTAAATTCAGAATATTATTAGCAAAAATAGCCTAATATTAAAAATATTCCCAGGATTATAAACATATTTAATTCCAGTGCACATACATTTGTTTTAATTATCATCTGTGACAGTGAAACAAAAGCAGGTGAACATGACGTTCACAGGGGCACGTTTAGGAATGGTAGGGTGCTGTTTCTTAAAATGTTTAACATCTGAGAAGAACATCTAGGTTGAGGAAAGACTTATTTGAATTTCATGAATCTGCCATGGAGCAGACTCGTGTGCAGTACTGAGTGGTATACAGATTTTCCCTTACACCTCTGCAAGTTTAAACCAAAAAAACTGGACCGCATTTGAGCTGTTCTAATCCATCTGAGGCTTGTTGGCCTTTTCTTGACCCTCTAAAATCCCTCTTTCCCTCGTGGTCATCATGCTAGAGGGCAGCCAAATTGAAGAGGGAGGTCTCAGTCTTCAGTAACTATATATGGCCATGACACAGCACAATTTGTCACACCTAAAAGCTTTAATGGCTGCTGGGGAAGGGAGTAATTAAGGGGAATGACAAGGGTAAACTGTGCTTTGCTTCTCAGGATGGGGTTTAAGCAGTGGCGGCTGGTGATTTTAAATGGGGGGCGCAATCTAGTCGTCATGAGTCAGCACGAACATGAGTCTGTGAGCAGATTAATGCCTGTAGTAGTTTTGTAATTTTTATTAATAATACATTTGTAAACCTGAATATCTCCCACCCACAGCATATTACTGAATTAACTCCTTTTGCTCTCTACAGAGACTGAGGAACAGCTTCTACCCTGAGGCTGTTAGACTCATGAATCTCTAACCAGAAGAATCACTGTGAAATATCACATGTTGCTGCTGATCTGTTTCATGTTGCTGCTGACAAAAAAATCTGTTTCATGTTGCTGTGTTCATTCGTGTTCATCTGCTCATACAGACTCATGTTCGTACTGCTGTTTGGAGTAATGTTTTCTATGATATTAGTGCTTAGTGTATTTTTAGTTGATGTTTTTCTTAGTTCATATCTTAGATGTTATTACTGTTTTTCTTTTACTTTTTATTGTTGGATGTAACTGGGACCCTGCGTACATGATCTTGTTTCATCACATGTACCATGGGGCGGCCGTGGTGTAGTGGTAATGGCAGTTGACCCCTGATCGGAAGGTTGGAGGTTCGAATCCCGCATCCGCCCACCATGTGTCGTTGTGTCCCTGGGCAAGACACTTAACCCCGAGTTGCTCCCGGTAGGTCTGGATGGCGCCTTGCAAGGCAGGCTACCACTACCGGTGTATGAATGTCTGAATGAATGGGTGGATGGTTGGTATTGTAAAGCGCTTTGGGGCTCCTCACAGGGGGCTGGAAAGTGCTATATAAATAAGCTCCATTTACCATTTACCACATGTGGTGCAAATGAAAATAAAGATTCTCTGACTCTCTGATTTAGGGCTTTTTCAATTATGCTAAATATGAAAGGGTGGGTTTTGGTACCTTTCTCTTCCATATAAATAATAAAATATTGGGCATGGACAATATTTATTTTTCCTGGTAGTCAAGAGAATAGGAATGGCTATTACCGTAGTCAGCTTTCTAATTATTTAACATATAACAACTATTTATTTTATGAGTATATGTGTACATTTAATAGCAATAATTCAAATTCACATTGCACTTGTAAAGATGTAGACTAGTTCTCCCTTTTTCACAATACAGAACTACTATGAAAAACATTGTAAAAACCTACATGCATTTAGCTTGTCTCACCTCTGTAGCTGACTGCCTTCTTCTACAAGATGTCCTCCTGAAACCAGAACTGCACAGTGTGTCTCCTGCTCCTGCAACAAAGGAAAACCAAAGTAAGAGTCCTTATAACCATCAATCATCATCAAGATCAAGACCTGCTTCACTTATCTAATATCCTCTCCTCTCCATCCATAGCTCGCTCAACTCCCTTTTTCCTGGAAAGAAAATAAAGTCTTATTTTTGTAACTGTTTTTTGTCTGTCCTTTGGTTCTTTCACAATGAATAAATCCTTCTGCTGCTTTGTTACTTTAAATACAGCTTTGAAACAACAGCACAACTTATAACTGAAAGTGAGGGGTGGAACAGAGCCACGTTTATTCATTATTCATTCAGATTTATTCATCATGAATTATGACTCCATTACAAACTGCTGCTTAAACAAAAAGAGAACAGTTAACAACAGACTCTCTGAGGAGTAAACAAGTTCATGAGCTGACAAGAGTCGTCAGACGTTCAGGTTTATAACTAGCAGCAACTTTTATAATCATGTACACGACCACACCATTCATAAACACAGCTAACAGCTAGCGTAGCATGTGACAGACAGCACCAGCTGTTACACACGTTACGCTCATAGTACGTTCATGTCTGCGCATTTTATTAACTCATTGATCGCTTACCTGTGTGTGCAGTACGGCAAGAAGGCAAACTAATAATTACTGCTGTTACAATTTTCAACGTAGCTTGAGGTCTGTTGTCAGCTGAGCTCTCAGGTCCTCGTCTCCTCACAGGACCCACGAGTGTAAACAAACCCACAAGCAGAGTCTTTGCCTGACCAAAATGATGCGGGCGTGCTGCAACTCTTTTTTTTTTAATGAGCTGACAGCTACGTGTAAATAATATTTCAATAAGGCATGCATTAATGACTGCCGTTAAAATTGTCCACATAGCGCCGGTCCAATAATATTCATACATAGTCTGATAACGGTTGGCTTTTATTTTCACAAAGAAACAGATACTTCTAATTAAAAGTTGTGAGGCATATCAGTCAGAAATGGCAAATAGGCATTAGATAAAGGGCTTTCAATGACCTTACCTGAGCAGCTCTGTTCCCCGAGGGAGGGAAAAAAAACGGAAACACGTATCGGTAGGTCGTGGGTACAGCATCACGTTGTACGTACTCCAGGGCGCTCAAATCTGCGCCCAGCGATTTTCCATTATTTTTGCAATGATGTGGAATGAATGCGCATGCGCGATTGATAATTAGAGTCTACGCATAAGAGCCATGCGCCCGGGGACCGTAAGTACGTCACAAATCAGAAAACGTTTTTTGAAGCAAAGAATATAACTCATCATTACCCATAAAATATTTATCCTGCACAACTAAAAACATATATACATATATTTATAATTATTTTTATTTTACAATTTCTTCTTTTTTTTTAAGTCTAGAAGTTCCAGTGGATGGAAGTTCCGGGCGCCCCCTATTGGTGGGCCGCCCCTGGGTTTAAGTTGTCTCAACTCTACATAAAATGGCACAAAATATTTGAAACAAGCATCAAACACCATTTTTAAGGAACTCCATTATGAATGGTTTAATCCAGGGGTCACCAACGTGGTGCCCGCGGGCACCCGAGTGCCCCAAGGACCATTTGACCATGCTTTTGCTGTGGCAGCTCCTAAACTGTGGAACAACCTTCCCTTGAACATCAGACAGGCCTCTTCCCTGTCTGTTTTTAAATCTCTTCTTAAAACCCATCTCTTCTCCCTGGCCTATGACACCATCTGCGATGTTGACTTTTAATAATTTTAGTCGCTTGTTTTATCTGAGTGTATGATTCCTCAACTTTTATTATGTGACTTTTATTTATTTTAATTATTTTATTACCTGATTGTGATTGTTTTGTTGTGTGTACAGCACTTTGGTCCTGTAGGTGTTTAAAGTGCTCTATAAATAAAGCTGGTATGGTATGGTATGGTATTTGAGGTGCCCCCGGGCCTGTTCTAAAAATAGCACAACTCACTACTAAGCTGCATTTAAATTTTCATTTTATTCAGTTGTTATTCTTTTTTTGTATTTATGTATATTTTAAAATGTCTATCTTAAAAATATGTTCTTAAAAATATGTTTATTATACATTTTTTTCAATTTATGCTTTGTTATTTCCAAAGAGTTTATCAAACTGGTGCCCTATGTATGACTCCGTACCCACAAAGTAGCTCTCAGTTTTGAAAAGGTTGGTGACCCCTGGTTTAATCTATTTAAAACAAGTTACATCAAAATCACATTTAACTTTGAAACTAAAGTTTTGTTTACTATGGTATAAGCACAACAGGCGGAAAATGCAATGCAGTGACCCATTAGGGTTTTCCTATTTTTATGAAAAAAGCAAATCTCCTCAACATTTTCTCAAAACAATCACTATGAATTTAATTTTCTTTAAACTGTTTTAGATCCAGCAGTCACAATGTGAGAGGTGGGGGACACCCTGGACAGTTCACCAGTCCATCACAGGAACACATAGTCAAAGGAGACAA
>JBBPBX010012252.1:37490-51688 GCA_038048925.1 Garcialebias charrua | reverse complement strand
CTACCTGTAATAGAGTGCAATAAAAATAATTAATTAATTAAAAAATAAATGCAATTCATAGAAATGTTACAACTTGTTCCCAACAGAGATATTTAATAAAGTTATTCATGTCAGGATAAAATACATGTTTTTAGTTTATTCAGCTCCACATGATGTCCACAGATTTAACCAACATGTTTTATTTCATTTGAGGACATTATATGGATATGCAGGTAGTCCCCGAGTTACGACGGAGTTCCGTTCCTACGCCCGTTCGTAACACGGATTTCGACGTGTCGAAAAACACGTACACACTGCACCGCCCCATATACACGTACATGTACGGTACTGTACAGTTAGCAAACACTTAGCCTATCCTTACACAGTACCCTACATAGTTATAAAAAAACACATACAGTACATTTGGAGCCATAATGAAGGAAAAAAATAGTTAAATTCTTACTGGGAGCTGGTGAATTCTTCCTCCGTCTGTTAGCATGTTAGCTCGTTGCTCAGCTATAGCCTCTCTGTCTCGTAAACCTCAGCTCCAAACAATAAGGTTTCCTGTACTTTTCCACGCGCGGTCCAGAGTTTAAGGTCTGTTAGCATGTTAGCTCGTTGCTCAGCTGTAGCCTCTCTGTCTCGTAAACCTCCGCTCCAAACAATAAGGTCTCCTGTACTTTTCCACGCGCGGTCCAGAGTTTTACAGTAAGGTCTGTTAGCATATTAGCCCCTCCTAACCTCCTCTGCTCCGGTCTGCCTGTCCAAACAATGAGGTCTCCTGTAAGTTTCCACTGAGTGCGTCAAGCTACTCTCCCCCCTCCCTCCTGGCTACTCTCCCCCCTCCCTCCTGTAAATTTCCGCTGAGTTTCGGTACCGTATTTTTTGGTGTAAAGGCGCATAAACCGCGTAACTCGAACAATGCTTTTCAATGGGAGGGCGTTCGTAACCGCGAAACGTCGTAAGTCGAGGCCGTCGTAATCCAAGGACTGTATACACCATATGATAAATGTTTACTAAATTATTATTATTATATTATAAATAATAAATTATTATTATTATTATTATCCGTCTTGGTGACTTTGCAGTGGAGCAGAAACTCAGAAGCAGCTGAACTTTGCAACTGAGTGGAGGGAACAGGAAACCAGCCCCCCTCCTCCCCATCCCTGTCCTCCTCCTCCTCCTCCTCCTCCTCCTCCTCCTCCTCCTCTCTATAGGAGGCAGGAGGCAGCAGGCGGAGTGGCAGAGTGCGGCTCAGCCTCGACAGCGGTGCTTCAGCCCGGGAGGGGGGTCCTTCGCTCCCATGTGCGCCTCCGTGCAGCCCGCTGGATGTTGATGTCTCCAGGAGCTCCAGCACCATGTCCAACCCGACCCACGACCCGTTCTACTCCTCTCCGTTCGGACCCTTCTACAGGAGGCACGCGCCCTACATGGTCCAGCCGGAGTACCGGATCTACGAGATGAACAAGCGGCTGCAGGCGCGCACGGAGGTGAGCCCCGCCGCGCGTGCACGGTCCTGTTTCTGACTCGAGTTTTAGGAGGGTCCAGTCCGGGTTAGGAGGGAGGGAGGGAGGGAGGTGCAGGAGCTGGAGGGGAGCATCAGGAGGTTCGGGTGTCAAACATTCCTGTGCTCCTCAAGTCACTTCACTGTTTCAGATGAAGGTGCGTTCACGTGTCCAATTAACCAGGTGTCACCTGTGAGCCACCTGAACGTGAACGCATCATCTTTATTCACCTCATGAAGTGTGAGAGCTTTCTCAGTTTAACTTATTAATAATCATTCATTCCCATGTTGTCTTCTTCTAAAACAACAAGTCAGAGTTTGTGACAGGAAAGAGTTTCCAGAAGCTGCAAGGTTCATGATCCGTCCTCCTCTCAATGAGACCTCCTCACTGAGACCTCCTCACTGAGACCTCCTCACTGAGACCTCCTCACTGAGACCTCATCACTGAGACCTCCTCAATGAGACCTCCTCACTGAGACCTCCTCACTGAGACCTCCTCACTGAGACCTCCTCACTGAGACCTCCTCACTGAGACCTCCTCACTGAGACCTCCTCACTGAGACCTCCTCACTGAGACCTCCTCAATGAGACCTCCTCACTGAGACCTCCTCAATGAGACCTCCTCACTGAGACCTCCTCACTGAGACCTCCTCACTGAGACCTCCTCACTGAGACCTCCTCACTGAGACCTCCTCACTGAGACCTCCTCACTGAGACCTCCTCACTGAGACCTCCTCACTGAGACCTCCTCACTGAGACCTCCTCACTGAGACCTCCTCACTGAGACCTCCTCAATGAGACCTCCTCACTGAGACCTCCTCAATGAGACCTCCTCACTGAGACCTCCTCAATGAGACCTCCTCACTGAGACCTCCTCAATGAGACCTCCTCACTGAGACCTCCTCACTGAGACCTCCTCACTGAGACCTCCTCACTGAGACCTCCTCAATGAGACCTCCTCACTGAGACCTCCTCAATGAGACCTCCTCACTGAGACCTCCTCAATGAGACCTCCTCACTGAGACCTCCTCAATGAGACCTCCTCACTGAGACCTCCTCACTGAGACCTCCTCACTGAGACCTCCTCAATGAGACCTCCTCACTGAGACCTCCTCACTGAGACCTCCTCACTGAGACCTCCTCACTGAGACCTCCTCACTGAGACCTCCTCACTGAGACCTCCTCACTGAGACCTCCTCAATGAGACCTCCTCACTGAGACCTCCTCAATGAGACCTCCTCAATGAGACCTCCTCAATGAGACCTCCTCACTGAGACCTCCTCAATGAGACCTCCTCAATGAGACCTCCTCAATGAGACCTCCTCACTGAGACCTCCTCACTGAGACCTCCTCAATGAGACCTCCTCACTGAAAGTGTGAGTTTGTGGTTGCAGGGGATGAATTCATCTCATGTCAGTTTGCACATGCTTCAAGTCGTTGCTCTAAACGTGTGTGTGGCGTTCAGTGTCACCCAGCCTGATCCTGATGCCACTGCGAGCTGCACATCTGTCTTCAGCAGCTGTTCCCTGATCACACATCTGTCTTCAGCAGCTGTTCCCTGATCACACATCTGTCTTCAGCAGCTGTTCCCTGATCACACATCTGTCTTCAGCAGCTGTTCCCTGACCACACATCTGTCTTCAGCAGCTGTTCCCTGATCACACATCTGTCTTCAGCAGCTGTTCCCTGACCACACATCTGTCTTCAGCAGCTGTTCCCTGATCACACATCTGTCTTCAGCAGCTGTTCCCTGACCACACATCTGTCTTCAGCAGCTGTTCCCTGATCACACATCTGTCTTCAGCAGCTGTTCCCTGACCACACATCTGTCTTCAGCAGCTGTTCCCTGATCACACATCTGTCTTCAGCAGCTGTTCCCTGACTCACACATCTGTCTTCAGCAGCTGTTCCCTGATCACACATCTGTCTTCAGCAGCTGTTCCCTGATCACACATCTGTCTTCAGCAGCTGTTCCCTGATCACACATCTGTCTTCAGCAGCTGTTCCCTGATCACACATCTGTCTTCAGCAGCTGTTCCCTGATCACACATCTGTCTTCAGCAGCTGTTCCCTGATCACACATCTGTCTTCAGCAGCTGTTCCCTGATCACACATCTGTCTTCAGCAGCTGTTCCCTGACCACACATCTGTCTTCAGCAGCTGTTCCCTGATCACACATCTGTCTTCAGCAGCTGTTCCCTGATCACACATCTGCAGATAAAAAGTTCAAGTTCTGCTCGGAACGAGAGCGGCGAGCAGAGGAACGCTTGTTCTCACTTCAACCATCAGGCGTGACCGTTTGGCTCGGTCATCGTGCTCATGATTATTAACCTTCATTCCACACATCGGTCCATGCCGTGGAATGTAAACGAAACATATAAACATTGCATGTCATAAACGACACGTCTGTTTGGGCCATTTTTTCCAGCTTCTCCAGAAGCTTGAGGAACAAGAACAAATGAAAAGTTTGTCCGTCTTCTTCCTAATCGTCCCTCATCAGCAGCGATGTTGTGACTGTTCTCATTTTAACACATCGTCCTGATCAAACTGCATCTAATCAATAATTGTTTCTTAAAGTCATGAAGGAGCGAGATGATCTCCACCACGGCTCGAGGGTCAAATCTGGCCCGTGTTCACGTCTTATCTGGCCCCCCAAGATATTTTAAATGAAGAATATTTTTTATTTCTTCTCATTTTGCTTTAAAAAAAACTTGATCATTCATGTGGTGCAGATGTGTCTCCACAGCTGTAAAAAGCCAGAAAAGGTTGGAGTTTTCAGAAATCTGGATTTTGATGGGAAGAACAGACGATGTCTAATAAGACCCATCAAACTCTTGTCGATGATCCTGGAACTAACAAAATGTGTCGGGGATCGTCTGAAATTGTCTCGGCACTCGGACCAAGTTCTGAATATTGGAGTTCGACACGTCGGATCTACACAATTCAAATAAGAAATGATTTCTAATTATATGATTGTTGAGTGGAACATGACAAGAAATCAAAACAAGAGTCTTAAATGTATAAAAGTAGTTCTTGTTTTCTGTCTTCTTAACATCTGCACTCTTCAATTAGCATTATTCTCCATGACTGTCCAAACCAGTTAGCAGGTCACCTTCATAATTTATCTAAAAATGATTGTGCAGTTTTAAACATTTACACTAAAATCCCATTTTCCTGAGCTTCAGGTTTTTATTTATTATTATCATTTTGGCCAGCTTTGCAGGCAGCTCCAGCTGAGCTCCAGCAGCAGAACGATGCTGACTTTTCCAAAGAGGAACTTTGAGCAGAGGCCGAGCCATCGCTGCTGAGATGCAGCAGCCTCGCTCTCATGCATTATTCATGCAGAGCCCCAGTGGACCTCAACTCCTGTAGCACACACATCCACACCCAACGCAGTCACGAACACACATCCTCTAATGCGTATATGTGCACGTGCACGCGCTTCACAGGATGTTTGTGTTATAGACACGCACGATCTTCACCTATAGGGCAAAAAAATAGAAAATAATGTGTTTTTTGCTCAGATTGTTGCTCGTAGCGTCTGTTTCTGTCTGTGTTCAGCGTGCACCGTGTCTCCTCACTCATATTCTTGTTGTAATAATAATAATAATAATGAATTCAATTTATAATGCACTTTTCATTAATAAAAATCTCAAAGTGCTAAAAATCTCAAATTGTTGTCTGAATTAAATACACACAACAAATAAAGAATAAAGGAGAAGTCTCGTCTTACAGCAGATAAATACAGTAAGAGCCTCAATAGTTGCAGCTTGAAGCCAGATGTGCCTCAGCTCAGGCTTTTAAAGAAAACTGTATTCACTATCACATGATTAATGTCAGTAAATAAAAAAATGTAAGAAGAATTCCTGATAATAAACAATGTTGTTCTTTAGATGAGACAAAAAGGAGGAGGGGAAACGTTCAGCTTTCCGACGAAGCCGGATGTTTACTTCCTGTAAAGTGTTGTTAGCTGCAGGTCCCTTAATGATGATGCGTGCACGAAGAATCCTTCTGCAGCCTCCGTCACCGGCGAGCTGCGGCTGCTCGCTCAGAATCCTCTGAGACGAGTTTAAAACAGCTGGAAACAGAACCGGAGTTTAGAACAGCTGGAAATAGAACCGGAGTTTAGAACAGCTGGAAACAGAACCGGAGTTTAGAACAGCTGGAAACAGAACCGGGATCAGAGGCGGGTCACGCCGAGGCTTTTTTACACAACAGCTATAAATCCATATTCATTTTAAAGAAAACCCCTACATTTGTCATTTTTTTACCACCGTGTTTCGAGTTGAAGCTTCATAAATGATGACACTTCTGAGAATGAAATACAAGTTTTTATTAATCTTTTTGATCAGATTTATTGCTAAAAATTCAGCTTTAACACCTATTTAAAAATATATATCTCTTATAAGCTGTGCACAGCTGAAACTACTTTTTTTTCTGTCCATGTCCCAACAGAAATTAATGTACAGTATATATTTTCATTTATGGGTTTAACTCTTGTGAAACGCTGTAATAATGAAATTCATTACACTGTATTGCTGAAGAACTTGCTGAAAAACAGCTGAAATTAGCTAAAAACATGGTGAAATATACCGGTAGCTGAAAAGGAAGAGCAAGCCTAAATCAGCAGAATAAAGCAGAAAGAACACATATTTGCTGAATTACGATTAAATGAGCAGAAATGAGCACAACAATTGGGAAATTAGCTAAAATGCTGAAATTAGGGAAAGATAGCTGAAAAGTAGCTGAAAAGGCAAAAATAAACATAAACTACAAGATGGAAGCAGAAGAGCTGAAATTAGAAAAAAATATGCAATTAGCTGAAAAAGCTAAATTTAGTATAAAGCAGCTAAATAATAGCTGAAACAGCATAAATAAGTTGAAAGTAGCATAAATAAGTTATTTAGGCTGAAAGTAGCCGAAATTAGTATGAAAACCTTGAACGTTGAAAACAGTTGAAATTAGCTAAAAATGCTAACAAGGTAGCTGAAAGGGTTGAACAAGCTTAAATTAGCTGAAGAAAAAAAGAAAGAGCAGGTTTGCTCAGTTAGACTTAAAGAAGCAGAAACGAGCACAAAAAAGTGCAAATTATCTGAATAAAGATGAAAACACAACAACTGAAAAGTAGCTAAAAGAGCAGAAAGAAGCTGAAATTACCAGAAGAAAGTGGAGAGAGCAAATTTTAGCTGAATTAGGCTGCAAAAAGTTGAAATCCATCCATCCATCCATTTTCTTCTGCTTATCCGGGGTCAGGTTGCAGGGGTAGCAGCTAAGTGGGGAGGCCCCTCCCCAGCCACATGGAGCAGCTCCTCCGGGGGAATCCCAGGCCAGCCGAGAAACATAGTCCCTCCAGCGTGTCCTGGGTCTTCCTCTGGGTCTCCTCCCGGTGGGACATGCCCGGAACACCTCACCAGGGAGGCGTCCAGGAGGCATCCTAACCAGATGCCCGAGCCACCTCAACTGGCTCCTCTCGATGTGGAGAAGCAGCGGCTCTACTCCGAGTCCCTCCCGGATGACTGAGCTTCTCACCCTATCTCTAAGGGAGAGTCCAGACACCCTGCGGATAAATTTCATTTCGGCTGCTTGTATCCGTGATCCGTGAAAAGCTGAAATGTGTGCAAAAAATGTGGAATTAGCTGAAAAACTTAGATTAGCATAAAGATAGCTAAATAGTAGCTAAAATGGCAGAAAGAGCTGAAACTCGCAGAAATGGCTGAATGAGGCACAAAACAAGTGAAAAAACAGCTAAAAGTAGCTGAAAAAGTTTCAATTTGCAGAAGGAAGCTGAAGCAGAACAAAATGTGAAAGGTGCAGTAAAAGGTTGTAAACACATCTAAAGATGTGAAGGATGGAAAATGAGCTCAATTTATTTTACAAGGTATATGAGGAAAAAAAATGTCAGAAAAGGCTGAATATTTCAAAAAGCTAAAGGTGCACCAATTCCAAAAGTCACAACAGGATTGTCCTGAACGAGCCAAACGTTTAGATTTATGATTTGTTGAAATATCTTGAAAACGATGGGATGAAAACATACGGAAGAAAAATGGATCATAGAGAAAACGTTTCATAAACTTTCAGACAACAACTGAAACTGAATTAACTTAAAGGGGACCACACATTCAAAATTCACTTTTTAATGTTTTTTTACTCAACTTTGGGTATTTACTTCATAAAAAAACAGTCCAAAGGCCAAAAAAATGCACCCAGTGGTTTATTTACTCTAAGTAGATTTATTTTACTGTGATAAAAACGGCTCGTTTTTGAAATAAACTGGAAGTCAATCGCGCTTGTGACGTCACAGGCGCGAGGACAACCCACCCCAACATGAGTCCAGCCCCTCACCTAGCAACCCCTGGTTAGGCTCAACCCACTTCTGTATTAAACACATGACTGTTGTTTTTCATGATTTCATCTCATCTTTTGTTTATATGTTATTAATTTCATGTGTACAGCACTTTGTTGCAGCTGTGGTTTTTTAAATGGCTTTATAAATAAAGTATAATTGTTATTTTTATGTTTTAGTTCAATTTTTAGTGTATTTGCGATCGCTCCAAACGCGCAGCCGGCAAAAATTAAACGAGCAGACCCCCGACGTAGGGACCGGCGTCAACGAGCCCCTCTTCTGGCGCGATGGAGCGGAGCTTCAACTGTGCAGCCTCGCAGCAGCCTGGCAGAAGCCTCGCAACAGCGAGGACCTTCTCTTTACCGATTAATTTACGGGAGACACTTGGTGAACTTTGTGTGTCTTGACTGGAACAGCGATAACTCTCAAAGTCTCCGCGTGCAACGAGCGGAGCTGGCGAAAACCGGAAGAGGAACAAGCTAACATTAGCATCGGATTCGGGTGGTCTCATGCTAAAAGGAGCAGCAAACTGCGGCGCGCTCAGACGGGTTTCGGTAAGTTATCTTAAGCTAACACTAACAGTAAGTCAAATGAGTAATAAAAAACGAGCTAATTTTAAAACAACAACACATTACAGATACTGGCTGTGCAGAGGGCGTAAACAGATCGTTGAAGGGCGTGGACTTCAGAACTTCTATCAGAAACCGGTCGTTCAAAACGAAAGTTAAAACTGGCAGAATTAAAAAGGGTATAATTAATTATCTAAGAATTATTTTGTGTATTAAAATGAATTAATATTGTCAAGATAGCACACAGACATAACATAAAATTTTTAAATACTTACATGTGGTCCCCTTTAATGCAGCAGGAACTACCATATTTTCCGGAATATAGGTTGCGGCTTTTTATCATTTTTGCATGCCCTGCGACCTATATTCAGGTGCGACCTATTTATAGCTTTTTATAAAATAAGCTGATTTGTAATCATTTATTAACAAAAATTAAACTGAGACACACTCTTACAATAATGTCAGCTAACAAATATATATTTTTAGGTGTTTATCCTGCTAAAATTATTCATTTATTAAAGAAAAGTTCAGCTCAGACACATATTTGCTATAATTTTTATCAAACAAATAATTGTTTTTAAGTGTTAATCTTCTTAAAAGCCTTGCTGTGCGCTCCTGTGGAAGAGACATTTGAGCTAAACACGGTCCACATTTTGACGTAGGTGCGACCATTCCAGAAAATACGGTACACAAGTCACAGCAAAACAACAACGACTAATCAAATTTGACTTCTGTGAAGAACTTTAGTAGCTGTTACGTGTCATTTTATGAACCAGATATCAGTGAAATATCAGTTAGATGTCTTAAAGCCATGTATAATTGTAATGATGACATCATCAAACTAAATCAGAGCTCCATGAAACAGTCGTCTTTACATGCTCAAGTCGTGACTTCCTTTAAAAAAGTTCTCAAATGAAGACAAACAAAACGATAAACGGACTAAAACGTACAAGAATAAGTTCTCGTGTTGGGTTTTTGGCGTGGCAATTTTATTTGTTGGGAGTTTTTCTGTAGTTTGTTGACTCAGGCAGAAGGGTTTTCAACCTGCAACCAGAAACCTTCAGTTCAGGTGAAGGAGCGACCATCAGACTCTCCGGCTCACTGCCGGGAAAATATCACTCCCAATCATTTGCTTCCTGTCGCTCTACGTTGCTTTTTAATGGTGTGTGTGTGTGTGTGTGTGTGTGTGTGTGTGTGTGTGTGTGTGTGTGTGTGTGTGTGTGGCCTGGCCCTCCTTAAAGCTCAATGCCCGCCACCAGAATTTTAGGCTAAAACCATTTCATGTTGAGAAAAGACTGAGGAAGTGTGACCTCATGCAAATATCACACTCAGACTGTGTGTTGTGAAGCACTCTCAGCTACTACCACATTGTTTTTTTCAGCTTATTGTCTATAACAGGGGTCTGCAACCTGCGGCTCTGGAGCCACATGCGGCTCTTTGGTTCATCTGCAACGGCTCTTTCAAGCTTTGACCAAAACTGACATAAAACTGAATTTTATCAGTTATACAAACAACAAAAAAGGACTACTTTTTGCAGTTTTCCTGTCATTTATTTTGCAAATATGAACACTGGAGTACAAGGAGTAAAAGACTAACTTGATGCTTTATTTCTTTATACTGTACTGTATAAAGAACTGTCTGCACAGTTTATAGATTTTTAATTAAAAAAGGTAAAAACTGTTTTTCCCCCTTCTTTACAAGAATCAAGTCTTTCAATTTAATAAATGTTAAAAATCATTATTTTTTTTTCTTTTCTTTATACGGTAATATCACCCCTACTAGCCACAAAAGCCCCCTCCAGCAAACCTAAGGTGGCCCACGGGCCACCAGTTGATAACCACAGGTGTAGCAAGTTGTTGCGGCTCTGGACATATTAGAAGTAGTGAATGAAGGTGCAAAATGGCTCTTTTGATCGTAAAGGTTACAGACCCATGGTCTATAATATTGACTTATAAACACTTTTGTGTTGGCTAATGCCAGTTAGCTGTAGCGTCCATTTTGAATGGGATTGATTCCAAAAGGTAATGACTTGTAAAAGTTTTCCCAGTCATGACTTTCTGCAAAGTTCATTAAAATCTGTTGAGTGTTTCGGGAGATATTTTGCTAACAGACAGACAGGGTTGATTCCAAATGGTTATAAGCTACTATTTTGCAGGATTCAGTTAAAATTGTATTGTTCAACAAATTCAGCTCTTAGCGTTCGCGCTGCAATCAACAGATTTTTATAAAGAGTTGCTTATTTTTTTACATTTATCAAGCGGTGCACAATACGTGTCATCTTTTTGGGTAGACAGTGATTCTGAGAATTAAAACATTTTGGATACTTTTCTTGAAATAACACATTGAAACTCCCAAGTACCGTATTTTCCGGTGTATAGGTTGCGCCTTTTTATAGTTTTTTCAAGGCCTGCGACCTATACACTGGTGCGACCTATATATGGCTTGTTATCACTTTCGGTGAAACAAATGTTTAAATCCAGCTCATTTCACAATTAAGTCAAAGTCAAAGTCAACTTTATTGTCAGATCTGCAATATGTACTGTACAGGACATACACAGGACCGAAATTGCGTTTCTCTCAGTCCCTCGGTGCAACAGTAAACATCTAAACATTGAAACACTGAAACATATAATAATAGACATAAGCATAAAATAGTAAAACTAACACTGTCCTGAGTTTTTTGCATAGTGGTATAAGAGTATGAAAATTTACACCAACTCTAAAACTAAAACATTAAACATTTAATGAACATAATACTGTCCTGAGTTTTTGCATACTAGTATAAAAAAAGAGTATAAAAAGTATAACTAAAATAAACTAAAGGTTTCTAGCATTGACATTTGCAAAGTGGCAAAGCAGCGTATGAGTTAATGTACACAGTATATGTATGAGGTAGTAGTTGATGTTGTTATAGAGGCAAAAAGTGGCATATGCAGTAAGGCACATTGGGCATCCCTAAATAAGACCGTTCAGAGCACACTGTATATGTATCAGCAGTGGTGTAGATATTAGAGTAGTGTAAATGTAAACAGTAGTAATTACATGTAAGCAGTAGTAATAAAAGTAAACAGTATTAATAAATGTAAACAGAGAATGTAAACAGTATTATGATTATAGGCAGTGATGTAATACAAACATTAGTGCAAGTATGAGAAGTAGTGCAAACTGTATGAGCACATGACCGAGAGTTTAGTGAATAACCCGTTTGATGACACAGAGTCCAGTGTTAAAATCTTTGTGTTGTGTGGTAATGTGTGAGAAAGTTTTAGTGTTAAGGCAGTTCAAATGGGAGGGGGGGCAGAGCAGGCAGAGTGTTTAGCATCCTGACTGCCTGATGAACAGAGCTGTCTCTCAGTCTGCTGGTTCGAGCCTGGAGACTCCTCAGTCTCCTCCCTGATGGCAGCAGTCTGAAGCAGCTGTGTAGTGGGTGTGTGGGATCACCTGCCATGCGGTGGGCTTTCCGAGTGAGGCGTTTGCTGTGTAAGTCCTGCAGTGAGGGCAAGGAGGTGCCCACGATCTTCTCAGCTGCTCTCACAATGCGCTGGAGGCTCTTGCGGCAGGATGCAGTACATGCACCAAACCACACAGTGATGCAGCTGGTCAGGACACTTTCTATGGCACCTCTGTAGAAGGTGCTCATGATGGGGGTTGAAGCTCCAGCCCTTTTCAGCTTGCGGAGAAAGTAGAGACGCTGGTGAGCCTTCTTTGCCAGTGCTGCAGTGTTCCTGCTCCAGGACAGGTCCTTTGAGACGTGCACTCCCAGGAACTTGGTGCTGTCTACTCTCGTCTATTGGTCTATTACGTTCATTTATTAAGGAAAAGTTCAGCTCAGACACATATTTGGTATAATTTTTATCAAACAAATAATTGTTTTTAAGTGTTAATCTTCTTAAAAGCCTTGCTGTGCGCTCCTGTGGCAGACATTTGCAGCAGAGCTAAACGTAGGTGCGACCTATACACTAAAAAATACGTATACATTTTTTTTCGTGAATACCAGATACATGAACTTCTCGTTCTCACAGCTTTCATTCATTCAGAATTGAAAAAGACTTCTGGACAGAAGTCGAAACGTTTTCTGCAACAAATAAAGTCCAGTTGTTCTGTATTGAACGCCTTTTTTGATCTTATCATGTCCTGGACGACTGAGAATCTTCACCAGCAACAGATACATGTCCATAACTGAAAACCAGATCTAAAACAATAAAAACCATTATGACCAGTTCCTCCTCCGACGCTGAACGCAGCAGTTCTGCAGGTGATTCTGACGAAACGCCAACATGGAGGTTACATAATGAATTCTTGACGTGACTGTTGCTGCGCGCTGCGTTCAGGTTGTCCGTAAGACTCCGGCAGAAACATGCACATGGGTTCTGGCGTCTCCTCTCAGTGGGAACCTTTTCACCTGCCCCGCAGGTCTCGTGCAGATAAAAAGCCAACGGCGCAGCTGATCATGTGTTTGTCCGGGCTCAGCGCTGACCTTTGACCTGCTAACTGTGCTGCAGCTAAAGCAGCACATGCTCCTGTGATTACTCCGGCTCTGTTTCTATCCCAACCTTATTATCTGCTCCATTCATACTTATTACCTGCCTGGCTGTGTTTCTGCATCAGACCCACTGCTATCCCATTACCTTCATTTTAGCGCACGTGGACCTGCTCTGACCCGGCAATCTAAGCGGGCTTTGATGTGGGTTTGATGCCACGCATACGGTGTGACCACGTTGTTTCGGCGCTGGCGCTCCGAGGGTGCAGACCCCGGCGCTCGGAGGCGGCTGCGGTGATTTGTTGGGGAATTTGACACTTAAGCGTATGCAAATGAGGCGACGGATTAACATTCAGAGGAGGAGCTTGGTCGACCTCAGCCGGTGCGAGGCCATTAGCATAGAGGACATTAATATTCAGAGGGAGAGCGCGGCGACGCAGAATAACACTGTAAGTAAAACTACAACACAGAGGGTGAGACGGGAGGAAAACAAAAGCATTTTAATGGAGGTTCTGTGCTCGTACCTTCAGGGCTGCTGCAGCCAACCGGGGCTCTAATGGTCACACTTCCTCAGCTGATAGACGAGCGATCAGTAACCATGATTGGCAGGCC
The DNA here is from genome assembly GCA_038048925.1 of Garcialebias charrua. Lineage (NCBI taxonomy): Eukaryota > Metazoa > Chordata > Actinopteri > Cyprinodontiformes > Rivulidae > Garcialebias > Garcialebias charrua. Next base: position 38,201 of record JBBPBX010012252.1, on the reverse strand, counting down.
GCTTATTGGATTCTTGTGTCTATTGCACGTAGTTAGTCTCATTCTCATTATTTAAATGGGCCCGCAGACCTGACTCATTGGCTTCACCGTGGAACTGAAGGAACTGGAGTGTTCATTATGGCAGAATCCCTTGTTGCTGTCACGAGCAAAGTGGATCTGTTCCCATCAGCACGGCAGGCCGGATTGACATGAATAGGCTGATGGTGAGAGGGTCAAGTTGGTCCTGAGCTACGAGGATTAAGGACAAGTCGTCAAGATATATATATACAGTATATATATATGTATAGGAGCATCAAATGTAGAACCACTAGACTGAGAAACAGCTTCTACCCTGAGGCTGTCAGACTCATGAATAAATAAATAATAAGAATAAACACTGCAAAATGTCACATCATACTGATACTGTACTGATCTGTTTCTTGTTGCTGCGTTCATCTGTGACCATCTGCTCATGTTCGTGCTGCTGTTTATAATGATGTTTTTCTACTACATTAGGGCTTAGTGTATTACTAGCTGATGTGATGTCTCTCTTAGTTAATCCTAGATGTTATTATTGTATTTCTCTTGCATTTGTTGTTGGATGTAACTGGGACCCTGTGTACATAATCTCGTTTTCAACACATGTACTACATGCGGTGCAAATGACAATAAATTCTCTCTGACTCTGACTCTGATATATATATAGTATATATATATATATATATATATATA
>JBBPBX010012252.1:0-36904 GCA_038048925.1 Garcialebias charrua | reverse complement strand
TATATATATATATATATATATATATATATATATATATATATATATATATATATATATATATATATATATATATATATATATATATATATATATATATATATATATATATATATATATATATATATATATATATATATATATATATATATATATATATATATATATATATATATATATATATATATATATATATATATATATATATATATATATATATATATATATATATATATATATATATATATATATATATATATATATATATAATAATAATAATAATAATGTCTATTCCTGTCATCTGCGTATGTTCCCATACACAGACGAAATTCGTCTCTGCATTTAACCCAACCACCTACCAGGTGGTGCAGTGAGCAGCCCGAAAGCGCCCGGGGAGCTGGAGAAATAGGTGTGCACTCATAGACACCCCAAGCTGGGTAGTGGCCGGGGCGCGAACCCGCGACCTTCGGATCCGTAGTCAAAAGCCTTTATTATAGTGTTTAAAGGGAACGCTTACATTAGACATTCAGTCCAACAACAGAGTAGTCTCAGAATTGATCGTTTCCACATTTACTCAGTTTTTATTTTAATATGACACCTGGATGGATGTGTCTACATCACCTGTACACACGGTTTGAATTTGTTAAGTTCAGTGAAACGTAGAGGAGCACCAGCGAGCTGATGAAACGGCATTTAGGACATGATGGCACTCTTCACCAGGTAGAAATCATTTTGAGTTTTTAAAGTGACTGATTGTTGTGATGCAACACAACCTTTAGTGACATCCAGTTGATCTCTTTGCTGGACTGAGTCAGGGAGTTTCTTCTTTCTCTTTGAGACCAGTAAGAGTCCAGAAAAAGTTACAAGAAAACTCAGAATCACGCAGCTTGTATTTTATTAATTGGTTAAAACAGGGGGCAGCACATGGCAGCTCAGTTGCAAGAGCTGTTGCATCTCAGCGAGAAGGTCGCTGGTTCAAATCCCGGCCCAGGACCTTTTTGGGTGGGGTTTGCATGTTCTCTCTGCTGCGTGGGTTTTCTACAGGTACTCCAGTTTCCTCCCTCAGACCAAAAACATGCATGTTAGACTGATGGTAACGTTAAAATGTCCCCAGGTGTCCCTGTGATGGACTTGAGACCTGTCCAGGGTGTCCTCCGCCTCTCACACAGTGATGGCTGGACATGGACACCAGTGACCCGAAAAGGAAGAACCTGGTATAAGATAATGGATAAAACAGCCTTACAAAAAAAAGATGGACACATAAATCCATACAAAAGTAAAAACCTATACTTAAGATAGCAAACAAAGATCTTGCAGTAACAAGAAGTATAAACTACTTTAATCCTGCCCCTCATCTAGTATTCTGTGAAAAATATATTTATCAGTAAAAGTTTTATTAATAGCTTGATATGAGGGACACATGAAATTATATAACTTTACATAAAACAACGTACCATAAACGTTGACCTAATTATTATTCATAGAGCAATTTACTGTTGTTGTACGGATTGTTTCTTTTGGATTGACTGGAAATTAATTGGTTGTGGGCTGTGTACTTTCTGGGAGTGTCATAGTTGTGGGTGTACTTTCTGGGAGTGTCATAGTTGTGGGTGTACTTTCTGGGAGTGTCATAGTTGTGGGTGTACTTTCTGGGAGTGTCATAGTTGTGGGTGTACTTTCTGGGAGTGTCATAGTTGTGGGTGTACTTTCTGGGAGTTTCATTAAAATTCACCCAGTGGCTGAGGAGATATTTTACTAACGGACAGATTGACTGTAAGTTATTGCTGCAACAGTCACGTACAGCGAGTGACATTTCAAGTATGTTTTGTGAAGGACTCTCATCTCCAACACAAAGATTTGGTCAATTTCTGTAAAACTAACTGAATCATAACAAATTTTCCATAATGGTTGATTAGCAGAGGCGGCCATCTTGTGCTCAGACATGAATCAGTTTCCAATATTCATCTAAATATACTTTCTGCAAGGTTTGATCAAATCTGTCCAGTGCTTCATGAGATGTTTTACTAAGAGACAAATTCACACACAAACACGATCAAAAACAATATCGTCCACTTTTGTCTTTTAATAAATATAATAAATAAAAACAACAGAGACCTGATTTCTCTGCTCAGTCAAAGAAAAGTTTAAAATAATCGAACTAATCCACAGGAGGGATGTTTGTTACACAGATTAATGTTAGACAACTTACTGCAGGTTGTGAACGTGCACAGAAACCGTGAGGATCTCTCTTTAAAGATTTTTAAAATCTGAACTTTCAAAGTGAATTCATACAAATAAGATTTAACTGTATCGGTTTGTAGTTTCTGGTTGTAATCCTTACTTTACAGTAAAAACGTACAAAACGAGTCCGCAGTAGATTTTCTGACATAAATCATAAATATATTTTTTAACTAGCAGTTTTGTTCTTTTTGCACAAGTTTCTGAATACAGTAAATGAAAACGAACAAAGAAACATTTACAATTTCAATAACAATTTTTTTTATTTAATTCCTATATGATCATTCTTTGTCCGTCGCTGCATTGAGAAGGTTTCTTGCATTTAGTTTTGTTTGTTCATATGTTAACCGATAGTATTGAACAAAACACACATTATTCACCACCCAGCCTTAATGTGTTTGGTTAGTCAGGAAAATAACCCGGGCTTTATTGTTCTGATGAAAATGACTGTTACATCCTGATGACAAAATCTGAGCAAATACCGTATTTTCTGGAATATAGGTCGCGGCTTTTTATCATTTTTGCATGCCCTGCGACCTATATTCAGGTGCGACCTATTTATGGCTTTTTATAAAATAAGCTGATTTGTAATCATTTATTAACAAAAATTAAACTGAGGACCACTCTTACAATAATGTCAGCTAACAAATATATATTTTTAGGTGTTTATCCTGCTAAAATTAAAATACCGGTACATGCAGGTCTGTTCGCTGCTACTGCATGTCTGGTGCTGCACGTGCACGTTTCATCAGACGTAGCGAAACAAATTTTTAAATCCAGCTCATTTCACAATTACGTTCATTTATTAAAGAAAAGTTCAGCTCAGACACATATTTGCTATAATTTTTATCAAACAATTAATTGTTTTTAAGTGTTAATCTTCTTAAAAGCCTTGCTGTGCGCTCCTGTGGCAGACATTTGCAGCAGAGCTAAACACGGTCCACATTTTGACGTAGGTGCGACCTATATTCAGGTGCAACCTATATGTGGATTTTTCCAAAATTTTGGCAATAATTGGACAATGCGACCTATATGTGTGACCTATATTTTGGAAAATACAGTAAATAAATATTTTGGTCATAATTACATTAATCTATCAAAGAGAGTGGGACTCCTGCAGCTGTATTCCTGTAAGAGTCTGAATATGTAACAGCAGAGATGAAATCACCATTTGTCGCCCATCAGAGCGAATTAAAAATGATCTTTACCTGTCCATCCGTGCACGTGTCGAGCGTGATAACGTGACAAATAAGTGGTACCAACGTCCATTTTGGTGTCTAGGCGTAAAAAAGGTCACCATCAATCATTGGGTTGCCACATCAAAATCCAAGATGGCCGCCACCACACGTAAATGTAAACCGACTACCCGGATAATTTGAGGAAACCACGCTTTCTAGTGTTTGTATTGCTTAAAAGTATAGTTTCCTCAAATGACCGGGGTGGCCAAGGCCACCATTGATATCTACATGTTTTTATTGCAGCTGGTGGATAAAAGTAATCTCCGCTCGCCAAGACCCGTCACTCTGCGCCGCTTTAGACACACCAAATAAAAAAAATAAAAAAAGAGAGAACTGCCTCTGTTATTCTCGTCAGTGTCACTGCTTCCCTCTTGAGTGTCTTGAACTAAAAACATTTAGGTTTACTTCATTCTCTGTTCAGTTCCAGTCCAGAAAAACACTCATCTCCAAAGTGACATTCACTATTTTAGTTTAGTTTAGTTTAGTTTATTCATTCATTTTATATATAAAAAATAATAATACAACATTTCACATCAAATAAATATACAACACATAAATAAAATGAAGGGTGGCAGTAAGAAGAAAAAATCTTATTTTAACTGCCCCCTCTTACAATCCATCAAATCAAACAACAATCAACTTTAACCAATAAAAAACAAGAAACAATTTGCCAAAAAAATATCGAACTACAAAGCAACATACACAACTGTATTTCATTTATATCTTTGCAATAGTCCACTTTTTATCATTTTCTTAAATGTAATCATTGTTGCTGCATTTTTGACTTCAGTCTCCAAGACATTCCATAAGCCAATTCCTTGAATTGAGGTTGACCGACCCTTTAAACTGGTCCTGTATTGTGGTTTAATAAATACTTCTATTCCCTTAAGATTATAACAGCTTCGCCGTTTAACAAAATGCATTTGGATATTTACAGGCAGTTGATTTTTATGAGCTCTATACATAACTAACAAAATATTATAATCCACCAAGTCCTGGAACTTCAACAATTTCAATTGATCAAATAAGGTGTTAGAAGGGTGACAATAATGTTTTCCTGTAATTATTCTAACAGCTCTTTTTTGTAGCAAAAAATAGGCTCTGTAAATGTTTTACAAGCTTTCCCCCAAACAACAATGCAGTAAATCAAATGTGGAACAATAATTGTATTATACAACAAATACAGGGCTCTGTCATTCAACAAGTCCCTGACTCTGTATAATACAGCAATGGACTTAGCCATCTTTGTCCTAACAGAATTTATGTGATTCTTCCACGTCAATTTATCATCAATAATAACGCCCAAAAACTTCACAACAGATTTCAGCACTATCAATCATAAATGGAACATTAACAGTTTTCTTTTTTTTACTGAATATCATATACTAGGACTAGGTTTTATCTAAATTCAACGATAATTTATTTAGTTTAAACCAATTTTGAATTTTAACAAATTCTGTCGTCATCAACTCAAATAACTGTTCAATATCTTTACCAAAACAAAAGAATGTGGTATCATCAGCAAACAATATACACCTAAGGAGTCCTGACACTTTTACCAAGTCATTTACATATAGAATAAACAGTTTTGGGCCAAGTACAGAACCCTGAGGGACTCCACAGGTAATATTGCAGAGGTCGGATCTTACATCATTTATCTGCACAAATTGTTTTCTATTTTTCAAATAACTGGATACCCACTGCAATGCTAGTCCTCTGATACCGTATTTACTCAATTTGTCAATGAGAATATCATGATCGATAGTATCGAAAGCTTTCTTTAAATCAACAAAAACACTTAAACAATTTTGCTTTTGGTCAATAGCCGTAGTTATGTGTTCCATAAATTCCATGATAGCCATTGACGTAGAGTTTTGTTTTCTGAATCCATATTGACTCTCACTCAAGATATTTTGTTTTTCAATGAATTCATCTAATCTTAGCACAAATAATTTTTCTAAAATCTTCGAAAACTGTGGCAATAGGGATATTGGTCTATAGTTGTTGAATATACCTTTATCACCATCTTTAAAGAGAGGTACTATTTTAGCAGTTTTCATATTTTCTGGAAATGTTCCTGTCGAAAATGATAAGTTACATATATATGTAAATGGCTTAACGATATGACTCATGATATTCTTCACAAGCTTCATGTCCATATCAACCCAGTCTTTGGATCTCTTGTCTGAAAAAGTTTTAACCACATTCATTAATTCTTCTTTGTCGATTTCCTTAAGAAAAATACTATTTACACAGTTAATAATTGAGTGGTTCACTGTATCATTTACCTTAGGTATTTTATCTGCAAGGACTGATCCAATATTCACAAAGTATTGATTAAATCCGTTTGCAATTTCAATGTCGTCATGAATTTCATCATTATCCTTTACAAAATGTTGTGAAATACCCATCTTTGACCTATGGTTCTTCAAAACATCATTCATCACTCGCCATGTAGCTTTCATATCACCATTACTTTTACTTAATAAACCACTATAATATTCCTTTTTGTGTTTCCTTATAATCCCAACCAATTTGTTTTTATACCTCTTATATTTTTCTTCAGATTCTTGTGTTCTTGATTTCAGAAAACATGAATACAGATAATTCTTTTTTTTACAAGCATTTCTCAATCCCTTAGTCATCCATGGTTGGTCAACAGTGTTTTTCCTGGGAAAATTTATTTGCATACAATTTTTTCATATAGAGTTTCTAGAATATTCATAAACTCATTATATGATGAATTCACATCTTCAACATACACATTTTCCCAAGTTTGTTTATCTAAATCTTCCTTTAATCTGTCTAACGCTTGTTTGGATGTGTTTATTATTTTTTTCTTCCTTTTGACTGCTCTTCAAACCATCAGCGACAGGGACATCAGCTCGTTCAATTGTAGTAAAAAAATGCCTCGGAGTTAAGACACTAGTCACACTTATGTACCAGTTAAACTTTTATTTTTATGTTTTTTACTCTTTAATCATTAGTTTTACCATTGAAACAGAGTTTATGACTTTAGGTGAAATGCTCATTTATAGGTTTTTATTGTTAATGCCCAAAGTTGAAGGCACTAATGGTTTTTGCTTGTGTCTGTATGTCCACGTGTCTGTTGTGTAGTAAAATATCATAAACTACTGCACATATATACAACTGATTAGCTTTTGGAGTCAGGGCTCATTCAAGAGAAGTAAACAAACACAAAAAAACACAAACCCTGAAAAAACTTACAGAAATAAAGCAAACAATTAGGGTGGTAGTAGCTGAAACTGATCCTCTACACACGTTTTAAGAGCTGAGTGTGAGATATGTTGTTGAAACTTTATTCATACATATTGTAGTCAACTGTCTGTTAGCAAAATATGCACATTTGAATGAAACAAAGAAAGGAATCATTAGATGGATGCCTTTTGGAGCCAATTCAAAATGGCTGCCACAGCTAATCTACCGTAGCTAACAGAAAATGGCTATACAGTACCTCAGTCATGTTTCCAGTTATGTGGCTAAACTTTGGTGTGGTAGTAGCTGAGAGTCATCCCAGACTGCACGTTTTGAGATGACCAGAGGTCTGACAACAGTGTGTGAAACTGGACATGCCATATTTTTCAGACTACGATGCGCAAATCAAATCCTTTCTTCTTCTTTCGGCTTTTCCCTTTTCAGGGGTCGCCACAGCGAGTCATCCTCCTCCACCTCACTCTGTCCTCTGCATCCTCTGTCCTCACTCCAACTACCTTCATGTCCTCTCTAACTGCATCCATATATCTCCTCTTTGGTCTCCCTCTTTGTCTTTTTCCTGGCAGCTGCATTTCTAACATCCTTCTACCAATATACCCACTGTCCCTCCTCTGGACATGTCCAAACCACTGTCCCTCCTCTGGACATGTCCAAACCATCTCAGTCTGGCCTCCCTAACTTTATCTCCCAGTTGTTCAACATGTGCTGTACCTCTGATGATCTCATTCCTGATCTTATCCATCCTTGTCACTCCTAAGGAGAACCTCAGCATCTTCATTTCTGCTACTTCCAGTTCTGTCTCCTGTCTTTTTGTCCATGTCTCTGTCTCCAGACCATACAACATAGCTGGTCTCACCACTGTCTTGTAAACTTTTCCTTTGACCTTTGCTGACACCTTTTTGTCACAAATCACTCCTGAAACTTTTCTCCATCCACTCCATCCTGCCTGGACTCTCTTTTTCACCTCTTTACCACATTCCCCATTTTCCTGGACAGTGGACCCCAAGTACTTGAAGTCCTGCACCTTTGTGACCTCTGCTCCTTGTAGCCTCACTGTTCCACTGGCCTCCCTCTCATTCACACACATGTACTCTGTCTTACTACGGCTGACTTTCATTCCTCTTCTTTCAAGAGCATACCTCCACCTCTCCAAGTTCTCTTCCACTTGTTCCCTGTTCTCACCACAGATCACAATGTCATCTGCAAACATCATAGTCCATGGGGATTCCTGCCTGACCTCATCTGTTAGTCGGTCCATCACCAGAGCAAACAAGAAGGGGCTCAGAGCCGATCCTTGATGCAATCCCACCTCCACCTTGAAGCTATCTGTCACTCCTACAGCACATCTCACCACTGTCCTGCTGTCCTCATACATGTCCTGTACCAGTCTAACATACTTTTCTGCCACTCCAGATTTCCTCATGCAATACCACACCTCTTCTCTTGGCACCCTGTCATATGCTTTTTCTAAATCCACAAACACACAATGGAGTTCTTTCTGACCCTCTCTGTACTTCTCTATCAACATCCTCAAAGCAAAGATGCATCTGTGGTGCTCTTTCTTGGCATGAAACCATACTGCTGCTCACAGATAGTCACCTCTTGTCTAAGTCTTCCTTCCACAACTCTCTCCCAGATCTTCATCGTGTGGCTCATCAACTTAATTCCCCTGTAGTTGCTACAACTCTGTACATCACCCTTGTTCTTAAAAATGGGAACCAGCACACTTCTTCTCCATTCTTCAGGCATTTTCTCACCCTCAAATATTCCATTAAATATTTGAGTCAAAAACCTCACTGCCATCTCTCCAAGACATTTCCAAACCTCCACTGGTATGTCATCAGGTCCTACTGCCTTCCCCTTCTTCATTCTTTTCAGAGCTTTCCGGACTTCACCCTCACTAATCTTTCCCACTTCCTGGTCCACAGTTTCTATTACCTCCACTCTTCTTTCTCTTTCATTCTCTTCATTCATTAGCTCCTCAAAGTAATCCTTCCATCTTCCCATCACACTCTCCTCACTTGTTAGAACATTCCCATTCCCATCTTTAATAAGCCTAACCTGCTGCACATCCTTTCCAGCCTGATCCCTCTGTCTTGCCAATCGGTACAAGTCCTTCTCGCCCTCTTTAGTGTCCAGTCTCCCATACAACTCATTGTACGCCCTCTGCTTTGCCTTAGCTACTTCCCTCTTTGCTCTATGTCCCATCTCCTTATATTCCTGTCTCCTCTCTTCAGTCCTCTCACTGTCATATTTCTTCTTGGCTAATCTCTTTCTTTGAATGGCGTCCTGCACTTCACTATTCCACCACCAGGTTTCCTTATCATCCATTCTCTGTCCAGATGACACACCAAGTACCTTCCTACCTGTCTCTCTAATTACTGTTGCTGTAGTAGCCCAGTCACTTGGAAGCTCTTTCTTACCACCCAGAGCCTTTAACAGCTCGTCTCTGAATTTCTCACAACATTCTTCCTTCTTTAGCTTCCACCATTTGGTCTTCTTCTCTGATTTTACTCTTTTTCTCTTCTTCGCAACAACAGTCATTCTACACACAACCATCCGATGCTGTCTGGCCACGCTCTCCCCTGCCACAACCTTACAGTCTCCAATCTCCCTCAGGTTTCCTCTTCTACACAGAATGTAGTCGACCTGTGTACTCCTTCCTCCACTCTTATAGGTCACTCTATGTTCCTCCCTCTTTTGGAAATAGGTATTGACTATAGCCATTTCCATTCTCTTGGCAAAATCCACCACCATCTGTCCTTCCTGGTTTCTTTCCTTGACACCAAACCTACCCATCACTTCCTCATCCCCTCTGTTTCCTTCACCAACATGTCCATTCAGGTCTGCTCCAATCACCACTCTTTCCTCCCTGGGAATACTCTCTATCACTTCATCCAAATCTTTCCAAAATTTATCTTTCTCCTCCCCATCACATCCAACCTGTGGAGCATAACCACTTACTATGTTTAGCATCAGACCTTCTACTTCTACCTTTAGACACATCACCCTATCTGACACTCTCTTCACCTCTACTACATTCTTTGCCAACTCCTCCTTCAGGACCACCCCTACTCCATTTCTCTTTCTATCCACACCATGGTAAAACAGTTTGAACCCTGCTCCAATACTGCGAGCCTTGCTGCCCTTCCACTTGGTCTCTTGGACACATAAAACATCTACCTTCCTTCTCTGCATCATGTCAGCCAGCTCTCTACCTTTGCCTGTCATTGTCCCCACATTTAGAGTTGCAACCCTCAGTCCTACATTCTTCACTTTCCTCCTCTCTCTGTCTCCTGACACGTTTCCCTCCTCGGGGTCAAGTCAAATCCTTTAATTTCCTTAAAAATCGACAGTGCAACTTATTTATTAATTCTGGTTGTGCTTACTGACCTCAAATCGATTTAATGTGGAGTTACTGTGAATGAGTTGAATAAAGTTTGACTCATCTGACTGTTTTGTTTCGCTTAATGCACCTTATAATCCGCTGCACATTATAGTCTGAAAAATACAATGTTATTTACAAGTGTTGATAAAATGGCTGTAACTCTGTTCCTTCTCAAAGTCAAAGTCAAAGTCAACTTTATTGTCAGAACTGCAATATGTACAGGACATACACAGGATTGAAATTGCGTTTCTCTCAGTCCCTCGGTGCAACAGTAACCATTTAAACACTAAAACACTGAAACATTTAATAAACATAAGCATAAAATAGTAAAAGTGTAACACTGTCCTGAGTTTTTGCATAGTAGTATAAAAGTATGAAAATTTACACCAACACTAAAACACTAAACATTTAATGAACATAAGCATAAAATGAAATAATAAAAGTGTAATACTGTCCTGAGTTTTTGCATAGTAGTATAAAAAATAAAAAGTATATCTATAAAATAAACTGAAGGTTCTAGCATTGACATTTGCAAAGAGTGGCAAAGCAGCATATGAGTTAATGTACACAGTATATGTATGAGGTAGTAGTTGATGTTGGTATAGAGGCAAAAGTGGCATATGCAGTAAGGCACATTGGGCATCCTTAAATAAGGCTGGTCAGAGAATACTGTATATGTATCAGCAGTAGTGTAGATATAAAAGTAGTGTAAATGTAAACAGTAGTAATAAATGTAAACAGTAGTAATAAATGTAAACAGTATTAATAAATGTAAACAGTGAATGTAAACAGTAGTATGTAAACAGTGAGTGTAAACAGTAGTATGACTATAGGCAGTGATGTAATACAAACATTAGTGCAAATATGAGAGTAGTGCAAACTGAATGAGCACATGACCGAGAGTTTAGTGAATAACCCGTTTGATGACACAGAGTCCAGTGTTAAAATCTTTGTGTTGTGTGGTAATGTGTGAGAAAGTTTTTTGTGTTAAGGCAGTTCAAATGGGAGGGGAGGCAGAGCAGGCAGAGTGTTTAGCATCCCGACTGCCTGATGAACAGAGCTGTCTCTCAGGGCCTTGTTATACTTGGGACGACGGCCCGTCGGACGTCTTTTACCCCCCGTTGAGTGAGCAAACATTGCACAACTTTTGGCCGCACACCCGCTGTGATCCCCCGGTGCATAGGCGTCGTGTACATAGCCCCCAAACAGAACTCTCGAAGCCGACGATGCGGCTCGCAGCGTGTGATTGGTTCAAAGTTTGTGGGCGTTTTTTGTTTGGATGTCCATATATGGTCTATGACACCGCAGCACGTGACACCGCAGCACGTGACACCGCAGCACGTGACCCCGCAGCACGTGACCCCGCCACTGTTTTAGATACCGGTAGTTCTTACAGTAATATGTTTCATAAAATTACAAAATAAAGTGCAAATATAACATCAGTACTGACATTAATTATATTGCATCTTACCTCCATATGGGCGTACAGAGCATACAGTAGCCTTCCCCAGCTTATAACTGGCAGCGATGGCAGTGAATGAGCACCCAGAAGCCAGGACCCGCAGCGTCACAGCCAGTCTCTCCGGGGCAGAGACCGGTGCGCTGTGCGTCGGTGCGTGCTGCAGGTGAGGGGAGATCCGGTGGGCAAGTTCATCAAAACGAGCAGCGGACATTCGAAAATATGAAAAGTGTGTCTCGTCATCCATCTCCCGCATCTGCTGAACCAACAAGCTAAACTCGCCTTGTGTAGATCTGGTCCTGTTCAGCGGGCGAACGTGCCAACGCCGTTCGCGTCGTATTTCCATGTTCGCGGTCAATAACATTAATATAAGGTCATTTTCTTCATCCTCGTCCTCCGACTCGTCATCCAACCTGAGAAGCATCTCTTTTGCCGCCTGCGAATACATTTTCTTCGTAGTGAACTGTTGAAATTACTTCCTCTTTCCGGCAACAGCCAACGTGCGTGTGACGTATGCAGTGTGAGTGCGCGTGACGTATGCAGTGGGAGGGAAGAGGGAGGGATTATCCCCACGTCTTAAAGAGGTATAAACACTCAATGCGGTCGGTGACACACGTCAGCGCTGGGTTCACTCAACGGGGGGTAAAAGACATGAGACGCTAGTATAAACCCAGCTTCAGTCTGCTGGTTCGAGCCTGGAGACTCCTCAGTCTCCTCCCTGATGGCAGCAGTCTGAAGCAGCTGTGTAGTGGGTGTGTGGGATCACCTGCCATGCAGAGGGCTTTCCGAGTGAGGCGGTTGCTCCTTACTTGAATTTTTATTAGATTTTAATCAAAAATATGACAATACACACAGACACCTCCAGATGCAGGAAGAGAGCCACCTGCATCATGAAGGACCCCACTCACCCAGCACACACTTTTTGCCCCACTCCCCTCAGGACGGAAGGAGGTTGAGGAGCATTAAGTGTAGAACCACTAGACTGAGGAACAGCTTCTACCCTGAGGCTGTTAGACTCATGAATATCTAACCAGAATAATCACTGTGAAAAATCACATCATGTTGCTGCTGATCTGTTTCATGTTGCTGCTGATCTGTTTCATGTTGCTGCTGATCTGTTTCATGTTGCTGCTGATCTGTTTCATGTTGCTGCTGATCTGTTTCATGTTGCTGCTGATCTGTTTCATGTTGCTGCTGATCTGTTTCATGTTGCTGCTGATCTGTTTCATGTTGCTGCTGATCTGTTTCATGTTGCTGCTGATCTGTTTCATGTTGCTGCTGATCTGTTTCATGTTGCTGCTGATCTGTTTCATGTTGCTGCTGATCTGTTTCATGTTGCTGCTGATCTGTTTCATGTTGCTGCTGATCTGTTTCATGTTGCTGCTGATCTGTTTCATGTTGCTGCTGATCTGTTTCATGTTGCTGCTGATCTGTTTCATGTTGCTGCTGATCTGTTTCATGTTGCTGCTGATCTGTTTCATGTTGCTGCTGATCTGTTTCATGTTGCTGCTGATCTGTTTCATGTTGCTGCTGATCTGTTTCATGTTGCTGCTGATCTGTTTCATGTTGCTGCTGATCTGTTTCATGTTGCTGCTGATCTGTTTCATGTTGCTGCTGATCTGTTTCATGTTGCTGCTGATCTGTTTCATGTTGCTGCTGATCTGTTTCATGTTGCTGCTGATCTGTTTCATGTTGCTGCTGATCTGTTTCATGTTGCTGCTGATCTGTTTCATGTTGCTGCTGATCTGTTTCATGTTGCTGCTGATCTGTTTCATGTTGCTGCTGATCTGTTTCATGTTGCTGCTGATCTGTTTCATGTTGCTGCTGATCTGTTTCATGTTGCTGCTGATCTGTTTCATGTTGCTGCTGATCTGTTTCATGTTGCTGCTGATCTGTTTCATGTTGCTGCTGATCTGTTTCATGTTGCTGCTGATCTGTTTCATGTTGCTGCTGATCTGTTTCATGTTGCTGCTGATCTGTTTCATGTTGCTGCTGATCTGTTTCATGTTGCTGCTGATCTGTTTCATGTTGCTGCTGATCTGTTTCATGTTGCTGCTGATCTGTTTCATGTTGCTGCTGATCTGTTTCATGTTGCTGCTGATCTGTTTCATGTTGCTGCTGATCTGTTTCATGTTGCTGCTGATCTGTTTCATGTTGCTGCTGATCTGTTTCATGTTGCTGCTGATCTGTTTCATGTTGCTGCTGATCTGTTTCATGTTGCTGCTGATCTGTTTCATGTTGCTGCTGATCTGTTTCATGTTGCTGCTGATCTGTTTCATGTTGCTGCTGATCTGTTTCATGTTGCTGCTGATCTGTTTCATGTTGCTGCTGATCTGTTTCATGTTGCTGCTGATCTGTTTCATGTTGCTGCTGATCTGTTTCATGTTGCTGCTGATCTGTTTCATGTTGCTGTGTTCATCCCTGCTCATCTGCTCACACAGACTCATGTTCGTGCTGCTGTTCGACATAATGTTTTTATGCTATTAGTGCTTAGTGTATTTTTAGTTAACTTTTTTTAGTTCATATCTTAGATGTTATTACTTTTTCTTTTACACACATAAATACATTTGTTGGATGTACAGTAACTGGGACCCTGCATACACAATTTTGTTCCACCCCATGTACCATGTGTAGTGTGAACAACAAATTAAGGACCTTGAATCCTTGAACCCTTGAAGAATATTAATAATAATAAATAATTTGTTTTTGACAAACCAGATCTGTAATATGAACTATTTTAATGATCCATCTTTGCTTTTGAGTTGTTGCTTCGAGCTCTTGCATTAAAACAAAATGTTTCATAGTTTTATCATTTCGCCACAAAGGACTGAATCACTTAAACTCCTGCTTCCTTTCGCTACGTCCCCGCCAACCTCCTCGTTGCTAAATTAAAGAACAACAGCACTGAAAGCCAGGTGAGCCGACGGGCCGATCATTTTGAAGGGACAAAGTAATGTCATCTACAAAAAGCTGGACTCAGAGCAGTACTTCATGACCGTTTGCTGTTTTATTGTGAGAAAGCTGCTCTGTGGTGTGAAATCCCCAAACAGAGACAGAGAAACCTCTAACTCAATTTACAGGTGCAATTTCAAATCCCAGTCTTCAAACTGGACAATGTAAAATAAATAAATTTAAGTATCCAAAGAAATTTTATAAAAAGACAAAGTTATTACAATCTCAAAGGGATAGAGATATTCATCAAACCACAATTCAGAACCAGCTTAAAGGGACGGTCTACCTCAATTCAGGGAGTTCGATTGTGGAATGCTCTGGAGAGTGATGTTAAAAATGCAAAATCAATGTATACATTTAAGAAAAAGGTCAAAAAGGACTTGCTCAAAAACTATATATGATGTAACTTAGTGTGTTTGTGTATTACACTTATGTTGACTGATGATGTAGCTTAGTGTGTTTGTGTATTACAGTTAGAAAAATTAAGTAGAGTTATTCATTTTGTGATGTAGTTTGTGTATTACAGTTAGAAAAATTAAGTAGAATTATTCATTTTGTGATGTAGTTTGTGTATTACAGTTAGAAAAATTAAGTAGAATTATTCATTTTCTGATGTAGTTTGTGTATTACAGTTAGAATGATGTAGTTTGTGTATTACAGTTAGAAAAATTAAGTAGAATTATTCATTTTCTGATGTAGTTTGTGTATTACAGTTAGAATGATGTAGTTTGTGTATTACAGTTAGAAAAATTAAGTAGAATTATTCATTTTGTGATGTAGTTTGTGTATTACAGTTAGATAAATTAAGTAGAATTATTCATTTTGTGATGTAGTTTGTGTATTACAGTTAGATAAAATTAAGTAGAATTATTCATTTTGTGATGTAGTTTGTGTATTACAGTTAGAAAAATTAAGTAGAATTATTCATTTTGTGATGTAGTTTGTGTATTACAGTTAGAAAAATTAAGTAGAATTATTCATTTTCTGATGTAGTTTGTGTATTACAGTTAGAATGATGTAGTTTGTGTATTACAGTTAGAAAAATTAAGTAGAATTATTCATTTTGTGATGTAGTTTGTGTATTACAGTTAGATAAATTAAGTAGAATTATTCATTTTGTGATGTAGTTTGTGTATTACAGTTAGTAAAATTAAGTAGAATTATTCATTTTGTGATGTAGTTTGAAGGTTATCATTGGTTGAACAAACTGTGAAATAAGGGGCAGATATAATAAGATTTCATCTTCTTTCTGCTCCTTTAATTTTATCCTACTTGTATTCTTGTATCTGATGAAATTGTCTTGTATAATTCTTTTAAAATGAATGAATAAACATCAAATCAAATCAAAACTGGACAATGTGTCAGCCTCACGGACACAAACTGGAAGTTGGTTCCACTGAAAGATCTTCCTCCAATTCTGCTGCTGGAAACTCCAGGAACCACAAGTAAACCTGCAGTCTGAGAGTGAAGTGCTCTGTTAGCAAAACATGGAACAATAAGATCTGTAATATAAGATGGAGCTAGGATGTTGAGAGCTTTGTAGGTTAGAAGTAAGATTTGAACTCTACAAGAAGGAAAAGTGACTCAGCACTCACACGGATCTACTGTGGCCAATATTCAGGTGTTTGCTCATCAAAGTCAACTTCATTGTCAAAACTGCAATATGTACAGGACATACACAGGATTGAAATTGCATTTCTCTCAGACCCTCAATGCAACAATAACCATTTAAACACTAAAACATTTAATAAATATAAGCATAAAATGAAATTAAAAAAGTGTAATAATAAAAGTGTGATACTGTCCTGAGTTTAGCATAGTACTGTAGTATAAAAGTATAAAAAGTATATCTATAAAATAAAATGACGGTTCTGACATTGACATTTGTAAAAGAGTGACAAAGCAGCATATGAAGTTTATGTACACAGTATATGTATGAGGTATTTGATATTGGTATAGAGGTAAAGTGGCATATGCAATAAGGCTAGTAAAAAGAACATATATATCAGCAGTAGTGTGACTATATAGATATTTAAAGACATAGAGAGACATGTAGGTGTATTTATCTTAAAATGTAGTTTACAAGGTAGAGTGTGAGAAGGTCCTGCAGCACGTAGGATGCTCTGAGAGGATGTTTCCAGAAAACCATTTGAAACGAGAGGAAAAAAAAGGACCTTTGGTCAAATCACGTCCAGCAGGATGCCGGGACAATGGTCACACCTTTTTCCTGGCTCTTTCCCTCGGTTCCTTCCAGGCTGCTCTGTCGCTCAGATAACAGCGAGGACAGACGTGTCTGCGCTCGGTCCATGTCCTGTTGTTCTCTGCTGCACGGGGTTTGTTCTGAAACACAGAGGTCGCAGGCTCAAATGTTCTGCTGCGAGTGACATGCAGAAACCTCACGACGCCGCTTCAATCTAATGATCTATTCTGACACGTAAAACTCAAAGAAATTCTGTCCAACCAATCAGTTAGATGTTGTATTAGACACGCTTTTTAAAGAAAAATATATATTTATAATTGCTAGTTGCCTAAATTTGACTTTGCCAATAATTGCACTGAGGTAGACTGTCCATGACTGGATTTAAATTGTACTTTTAAATGTTTTATACCAACACGAAGGGATTTTCACTGTGACCTGGTGCAATACAAATAAACTGAATTCAGTTTAAAATACACTAAATGTATTGAAGCACAGTGACATAAAAACAACCTTTATAGCTTTTAGATAAATAATGAAATGTTACAGTTTAGTTTGCATAAGGAAATAATATCCAACAGGTACATAGCACGTACCTGGGTACACACCTTACAATTATGATTTTTTTTTCTCGTTTTTGCATCTCTTGTAATATAAAATAAAAATACCTTTAAAATTGAACCTTTACATATACAGTACAGGACAACGACCACCAGAAACTACAATAATTGGTTTAAAGACGTTTAACTAACAGTTTAATGTTACTCTAAATAATTATATCTTTATACAAAATAAATATATTCCTTTTGTACAGTATAATAGCTTTAAAAATGAAAACCAGAACATAGGTAGAAAATAATTTACGAAATCTGTTTTTTATATGTCAGATATTTGTGTTAACTCGGGCACCATTATGTGGTGTCTGTCGGCTTCTGTTGTACGAGCGCTTCTCATATCTGCGAATAAAGACGACCGTGACAGTTCTGCAGACATGATCTTGATTATCTGAAATAATTGCATACATGATTACTTTATAATTATAGCACCGGTGATGAAAAATGACAAATGTTAAAGAGAAGAAAAAAGATTTTATGATAATTCTTTATTGTCTAAATCTTTGGTGCCCTCGTCGTCTGGTAACGATACAGACACGGAGCTGAACCGTTAACTGTTCAGAAGAGATGCACGGGAGTCGTCGTGCATTGATTTTATTGTTGCACGCAGCGCACTTGTGTATTTTCAGCAGTAGGTGCAGCAACACAGACAGGAGCACGGTACTTGGGGTGATTTTCACCAGCAGCTCGGCTCTGCTGTGTGCTGCTTTCTGGGTGTTTCATCATTTTGCAGATCAGCTATTTGAGTCTGATGTAGTTTCCTGCTAGATGAGCTGAACTCAATTATTCTGAATAATGATGGACTACAGACTGTTTTACTTCTTTTTTTATTCATATTCACAGGGAGCCTTGCTCTGCATGCACGCTCCTCTGTAGCATCCAAATCCTTAGGAAAGTCTTTGGTTAAAGAAATATGCACACGGCTCAATATTTGCTTTACCGGAGTGTGAGACCCCTCACACTCCAGTAATGCAAATAATACAGACTTTTACACTTTGGCCTATTTGGACAACTTGAATTTACGAAGATGATTTTTACCTTCTTTTAAGGTGGTCATTTTTATTTGTTTGCTTGTCCTAAATTATGCAGAATATAACAGAAGTAGACAGAGACCCAGCATGGGATGAAGACTTTGCTTTTTGATAAATCCTATAGTTAGTGTTGACTTGTTATGCTGCTATAGACGTCTTAGAGATAGATTCAGAGAATCTTTATTGTCATTCGCACCACATGTAGTGCATGTGATGAAATGAGATGACACAGGGTCCCAGTTCCATCCAACAATAAAATGTAAAAGAAGAACAGTAATAACATCTAAGATATGAACTAAGAAAAACATCAACTAAAAACACACTAAACACTAATATCATAGAAAAACATTACTCCAAACAGCAGCACGAACATGAGTCTGTGTGAGCAGATGGCCGCTTGTCCTGAGCCTGGTTCTGCTAAAGGTTTCTTCCACATGAGGGAGTTTTTTTCTTTCCACTGTCGCCTTCATGCTTGTTCAAGATGAGAGTTCTGTGATGGAGTTAAACTCAAAGCAGTCTGCTCCTCACATAAACAGTTAAATTATTATTTTATATATGAATGTTTCTGTTCAGTGTCCTGAGACGACTTCTGCTGGGACATGGTGCTAAATACTTTGTAAATAAACTGAATAAATTGAATTCTATGTGATAATTAATACAATTTAAACTGTCTGTGATAAATTATGTATTTTTATTTCAGTGGATATTTGATTTGGTTTGATTCATGACGTGAGACTAGCCTGAAACAGATTTTAGTTCTGCAGATCCAATTAGATGAATTTACAGTTAAAAGACAACATATCAGCCTGCACCAATGAGTTACAACATTTATTAACACGGCTGCTTTAGTCATGTAAAGTTTAACATTTAATGTCAAAGGAAACAAATGTTTTTCTTGCAGCTTGCTGACAGCATGAATTAAAATGTAATCTTGTTTATTGTTCCATCTGTCTCCTCTTATTGTACGTAATGTTTTTATACGACTGCTGGAGCAGCTTATTGTGCGTTTTCACAGTTCATCTTCAAACACATCAATCCAGGACTTTTATTCTGAAGCTGAAGACGTTTAAATGTTGCGTGGCCTTTTTAATTGTTCCAACAGGTGAGGATCAGGTGCTAACATCAGGGCTGCAAAGGAAATTCACAAACTGAGCGAGTTTGATGTAATCCAGTGTTGATGCAGCCTCCTGGTCTGCAGACAGACGTGAGTCCAGGTGATCGTTGGTTGGTCTGATGAGGTCAGCAGAAGAAAACATTTATATTCAACCCCAGAACCTGCACCTTCATTTCTCTTTTCTTTCCTTCTGATGATTATCTTGTTAATATTTAGTCTACCTTTAGCTCTGACTCTCAGTGAGCGTGTTGTTTTTGCATTTTTATCCTTCTTTTGCACCGTGCACCGTCCCCACCACCCCACACACGTCACGCTTTATGTGTGGGGTGATCATGTTTTTTTGCCCGTTTGTGTTTGTGTGCATGTTAGTACCATTAGAAAAATGTTTTTTGAACCACTGAAAAAATTTTCAATTAAATGTTTAACTTTTAGTAGAAGCTTCAACACAGTTCAAAATGGCTACCACAGCTAATCAACCTTAGCTTACACATAACTTAAATAACTGTGAATATTTCAGATAAAAACTCATCCAAAATTAAACTAATACCTCCACTGTTTCTAAAAAAAAAAAAAAAAAGATCTTTGTCTAAAACCTTGACATAAAACACATCATTTTGATTAAACTTACAGACATTAGGATGTGAAATATAAAGGACTGTCTTTAGGTGTTTTGTTACTGATGTGAACCGAAGCGAGTCACGTTTTATTCATACAAACTGAAAACAGATGATCTATACTAATCCACTTTAACGCAGAAATTTAAAACCCACAAGAACCTCCATTATAAATCTGCTTGTTCACAATAATTAAACATAGGCCTGTCATGATAAACAATAAATCAATTAATCACATGATAAATGAACATTATCAACCTTGTTTTCATTTATCGTCTATCGTTTCTTTGTCTCTCTTTCTACTGAAGACACTGGACGACAAAAGGCTCAACTCCGGTGTTCTTCACTGACTCCTCCCTTTTTTCTTTTCACTATAAAATCAGTTTTAATCGTCCAAAATCACATTTTTGTCGCTAAAAGCAGCTAAGCTGAGAAGCTAAGCTGAGAAGCTAAGCTAACAGGCCAACCTTGGGAAAAAACCTCTCTCTTGTCGAAGCTCCAAAATTCACAGTTGAAACCCGTGCCTTCGTGTAAAAAGTTGTTTTTCTCTGCAAAAAGAAGCTGAGAACTTGTTTACTGATGTTTTTATTAAAAGCTTTGTGTGACAAATGCTATGGTAAAGAACTCAAACCACACCACGCGTCCGCCATTTTGAGAACTGAAAAACAGGAAGGAGAGACAGCCCATGTCGCGTCGAGGGGCCTCCCTCCCATTTTTCTTTAAGAGACACGATGCTCGCTCCCTCACTATCCATCCTTTGGTTCAAACAGTCTTGTACTGCCATCCAGTGCATGGTCAAAAAAGGCACTACACAAAAAACTTCTTAAATTTGAAATAATTACTGTACATGTACTTATATTTGTCAAATTTCAAACGATATATTATCATTTATCACAATAATTTACGAGACAATTAATCACCCAGCAACATTTGTTATAGTGACAGGCCTAATTAAACATTAATAATTAACTGAACCACTCGATCAGCGGCTGCAACTTGTTGAAAAGGTGGAAAACATAAAGTTAATAAATCTGACAAGTCTGTGAGTGTCAAACTTGAGATTATTTATTTATTTTACTCAGCTCTTATTTGTTTTGTTTGATTGTTTGTGTTTAAATGTTTGTTTGTCGCCTTTACAAATTTAGCTGATGCCTTCAGGGAACATCCTGTCAGTCTGACTTGTCAGTGTGGATCAGTGGAAGTGGTGTTGGTGTGAAGCCTGCAGCTGAACGTTCTCTGTCATTTTACCACTCCGTTCTGATTCACGTTAAAACGACAGACGGGTGCATCTTGACCCTGACCTCACCTGCACTGCGACACAATCACATGCTCTTCAGATTGATGCTGCTGTGGAAGCAGGGAACAGTGAGCATGAAATTAAACTTCTTTAATGACTTCATTTGGAGTCAGAAAGTTCGTTTCTTGAATGTAGAAGCTCTTCAAGGGCATTGACTTCTGCGTTCATTTCTCTTTGTTGGCAGGTGGCTGCGCTGTGGCCACGGGCTGCCAACATGTAAAGTCTGCGTTAAATTAAAACGCTCAGAATCAAACACGAGATCTGCAGGTGTTCATGTTTGTTCCAGAGCCACAAAGAATACAGTTCATCTGAGGTCAAAGTTTTCTGCTGTTTTTATGATTGTTCAACAAAATTCATCAGTCATTCTAACCTCCTTCTTTACAAACATGCAGAAGTCCGGCTGTAACAACTTGTGACGGCGTTTTGTCGCAGGAGATGCAAAGAAAAGAGCAATAATGTTTTTGCGCGCGTTTGTGTGTTTCTGTTACCAAAATATCTCATGAACTGCTGAATGGATTTTATTAAAACATGCAAAAACTAATCTTTAGCTGTACCTGGTCAGCTGAGTACCATTTGGAGCCAACCCAAGTTTTAAATGTTTTGCCAAATCCAGCTGACCTGAATAAACATAAAAATGATTTTATTCAGTCAGTTTCACTGCAATTCACCTCAAATTTGATGTCGTAGAATCCGAAACTGATCCCTCACACAAACCGTATTTTTTGGACAATAAGGCACATTAAGCAAAATAAGTTCATTTTGACAGAGTTTTGAGCGACGTGCACAACATAAAATCAGTTTGAGGTCAGTAAGCACAACCATTTGGACGAATCTGAGATTGGAATCAAAATCGGCGGCAGAAACATCAATAACCTTCGATACGCAGATGATACAACCCTGCTCGCAGAGAGTGAAAAGGACCTCGACTGTCTCGTCCGACGAGTGCAAGAGGAAAGCGAATGAATGGGACTGTACCTGAACATCATAAAACTAAAGTTATGACCACTGCAGGCAATGGTGTAGTGAACATGCAAATAAACAACACAGTAATCGAGTCTGTACAAGATTTCATTTTCCTTGGAGCAAAAATCGACCGCAGTGGGGCATCGGCGCCCGAGATCAAGAGGCGAATCACACTCAGCAGGACTGCAATGCAGGGAATGGAAAAGATCTGGAAGAGCAAGGATATTAGCATTGCAACAAAAGTCAGATTGGTCAACGCAATTGTCTTCCCTATAATGATGTATGGTTGCGAAAGTTGGACGCTTAGAAAAGAAGAGAAAAGAAAAGTCGAAGCATTCGAACTTTGGTGTTGGAGGAGAATGCTAAGAATACCTTGGACTGCCATGATGAAGAACAAGGCAGTTTTGGACCGCGTCAAACCGATAATGTCATTATTGGGCAAAATCACCAAACAGCAGCTCTCATATTTTGGCCACGTGATGCGCGCTGATTCTTTAGAAATGTCAGTGATGCTGGGAAAAGTCAGTGGGAAGAGAAAACAAGGCCGCCAAAGAACAAGATGGCAACACTATCATGACAACAATGACTGTTCCAATTGCAGAATTGAAAGAATTGGTGAAAGACAGGAAGGCGTGGAGTATGAAGATTCATAAAATGACCAAAAGTCGGATACGACTGATCGGATAATCATCATCATCATCATCAAGCACAACCAGAATTAATGCATAAGGTGCACCTGATCATAAGACTCACTGTTGATTTTTGAGAAAATTAAAGAATTTTAAGTGCACCTTATAGTCTGACAAATATGGTATTCTGAGTTTTAAGTGACTTCATAAACATGTCTTAAAAAATGTCATTAAGCCTTTGGAGTCAACTCGGTCTGTTAGCAAAATATCTCATGAACCACAAGATGTATTTTAATAAAATATATAGGAAATAAGCATTTAAAATCTGAAAGTTATGCACCATAACTCATGTTCCCTGAAGGAAGGGAATGAGGTGCAACATATGCTATGGGAATTGCGCCCCCACACGATTACCTGAAGGAATACATTCACGCCTTTACGGCAGGGGCGTCAGCGTTGTGCCAGAGGCCCCGCCCTCTGGGTACTTAAGCCGCTGACGCCCATCCAACTTTCTCCAAAATGCACTTCACCGAGCTTTCAGGAATGAAAGGGCCAGATATGTTGCACCTCGTTCCCTTCCTTCAGGGAACATGTGTTATGGTGCATAACTTTCAGTTCCCTTTCAGTCATGTCTCTCGGTGCAACATATGCTATGGGGACGTAATTCATTCACGTCCTTGAAATGCTCAGTAAAATGCATGCTAGTGTGAACGTCTACCCTTGATCAGCAGGCATCTCAAGGCTACTTTCTACTGTGTGTTAGAAAGAACAGCCTGAGTGACGTCACACGCAGTAACATCCAAACTGTAATGCTTTGCAAAAGTGTTTATTGAGCTCCAGTTCGCCGCAGCACAAATGTCTGCAACTGGTACACCCTTGAACAGTGACCACGAAGTGGCCAAGTCCCGAGTAGAGTGAGCGTGCACTTCAGAGGGCACCTGACCTTTGCTACTGTACGCCCTTTTTATGGCCTCATTCACCCAGTGTGAGAGGCATTGCTTTGATAGGGCCTTTCCGGTAGCAGGTGCTGCAAAGCACACAAACAGTTGATATGTTTTTCTCCATCCGGCTGTTCTCTGCATGTAAGTGCAGAACAGTAATCTCCTTCACATTCCGAGAACCAAATTAAGGACCATGGGAGACCGGGCTTTCAGTGTGGCTGCCCCCCGCCTGTGGAACTCTCTTCCTGACTGTCTGAGAGCCCCACAGTCTGTGGTTGACTTTAAGAGCGGCTTGAAGACCTTTCTTTTCAACCGAGCATACTCTACCTCCTCATGATTCTACTTTTGATCTTAGTTGATACTGTTATTGATTTTACTTGTTTTATTACTTGTTTTATTGACATTTAATTCTGTTGCACTTTGTAGCACTTTGAGATTTTCATTAATGAAACGTGCGTTATAAATTGAATTCATTATTATTATTATTATAAAGCTCTCACCGGGCAGAGAGGCTTCAGCCTTTCCTGTTCCTGAGTGAGGACAGGAGCAGGTGGAAAAGAGGAGAGATCAAAGTCCAGACTTCTAGGGTTTAAAGTCAAGACCTTGGGGATATATGCAGGATTAGGTCTTAAGGTGACCTTTGACCCGTCAGGGGTGAATCTGGTACACATTGGATGTACAAACAAGGCATGGAGGTCACCCACGCGTTTTGCCGAGCAAAGGGCCAGGAGTAGAGCGGTTTTATATGATAATAAATCTATCTTAATCTCGCTCAGTGGCTCGAATGGGGGATCACAGAGAGCCCCCAAGACCAGACTAAGATCCCAACCATGGGTCAGGATCCTACTGGGGGGGTCTCATTCTTAGCATGCCCTTCATAAATCTTATTATGATTGGATGCACGCCAGGCGTCCTGTTTCCCCAGCCTTCGTGACAGGCTGAAATTGCTGATAGGAACACCTTAATTGTTGAGAAAGAACAACCTTTTTCCAGTAAGTCCTGAAGAAAAGTCAGGAGCTGAGCCAGGCCACATGAATAAGAAATAATATTTCTTTCTGTGCACCCAGCTTCAAAAATACGCCATTTCTGTGCGTAAAGAGACTGTGTTGACACAGCTCGGGCATTTTGAATGGTTTTTACCACATTTTATGGCAGGCTTGATGCCACCAGCTTGTTCCTTTCTGCCACCAAGCTGAGATTTTCCACAGCTCCCAGCCTAAGTGGCGGGACTGTTCCTTCTGGTGACGTGGTGTGTCCCTGAAGAGGAGCAGTTGGTGGAACCAGTTCTCCTCCAAGGGCCCTAGGTTCTGTGATCCCCTGAGGATCAACCACGTTAGGGAGAGGGCCTTTTTGCAGATGTGCTGCCATACTACTCTGATCGAGAGTGTTTGAGGGCAAAGGCAATCTGTTGTCATTATTAGACAAAAGTAGAACAGAATGTCTGTTTTTCCTCTTCTTGTTGGGGGTCATGGGACTGAGGAGCTGCGAGTTTTGTACGCGAGCAGATCTCCTGACCCCAACCCGTTTCCTGGTTGGGTCTGGTTTACTGGTCTCCGGCCTTAACAGAGCGTTGAAGCTAGACAAACCGCCCAGGGTCTGTGTTTCACCCGGTGGGGGGATATCATTTAAGAGCAGAACTGAGCCAGCACAGTGAGTATGGTCACGTGCTGCAGGATCATTGCTTGAACATTGCGTGTCGCCCATCAAAGGTAAGGGGACAGCTGCAACGTGAGAACGTGGAGATGGTCCTTTGTGCTTGGCAGACTTTAAATTGGTTGGTGACGGAGAGCTCAGTTCTCTTCGATTAAAAGGAAGAGGAATCTGATTCAGCCCTGGTTTGTTTACGCACACAGCAGTTTGATCACAATCGCCTTTGTGAACGCGTGAAGCTGGTGATAGCCTGTGGGCTTCTGCCGTGGCCCCCCGACCCTTACTTGGGAGCCGTTGAATGGGTGTCCAGGAAGGTGGGTCATCAGATTTTGTCGGCGCGCATCCCTGGGGCGCGGCGTGTCATGGGTTTGCTTGATTTGTGTATTGTCCGCCCCGTGGTTCACAACGGAGCGGGGGCTGGAGCACGTGACCCCTCTCACCTGTCTCCGTGAGGGGTGTAGGGCCTGCTTGTAGGCGCCTCTGTGCCTGTCTGCTACAAACAGAACAGAGGCACTTTGCTGGGGCTTATTGATTAGGCTAACACCCCATGAGCCGTGAGGGAGGGGGGAGATGGCCCCCTCCCTTTTTGTCGGCTGGCAAGCCAGAGGGACCCGTTCTGCTGAAGTTATTGTGTTTGTTGTTGTTGTTGTGTTTTTTTGTGAGTCAATAAAACAGAGAGGGACTGTTTTTTTAGCTTTATTCATGCTTACGTGTAACGACATATTAGACTTTATGTCACTCACAAAAGGAAAAACATGATTTGTGCATGCAACAGAGTTACCAGCTTTTTGTACTGTGCTACAAATAAAGTCTGGACATGAAAAGATCATCTCCCGTACCGCGTGGGCGGGTGATCGTGTAAAATCAAGACGTGGACCTGGTTCATCAGGCACGTTTTTGTCTGGTTTCCCATTTCGCCGAGGAGGCCTTGTGTCTGACCGTCTGGCGGGGGACAAACCTGTTTTTGCTCCATGCGTGATCGGTTTGAGGTGGGCCCGGCGGTTGACTCTACCGGTGCTTGGCCTCGTACGCCGGTTGATTTTGCGGTGGAGCACGTGTTGCTGAGCGGTGTCGAGGCTGCGCAGGTCTGCCCCCAGCTGATTCCCTGGGTGGGGCGAAGGTTCTCCTGGGAATGCCCACCCGGAGAGCTTCAGCCTGTTTGCGCCTCTGGTCTAGCTTGGTCTGAATTCGATCCAGAGCTTTCTCAAACAATCCCGTCGGTTCTATCGAGTGGTGGAGAAAAGGCACCTTTTGTCCCTCCGGGAGGTCGGTTAGGGTCATTTACAGATGGCGTACCGCGATGACCACCTCAGCCATGCCTCTGCCTTGAGCAACAGCAGCTGTCCCCATCATGCGGAGCACAAAGTCTGTTGCCCTGCGGGCTTCATCCAGCAAGTCAGCGGCAGCTTGTTTGTCCGTCGTTACCTGGAGCTCCTGCAGTTTTTCAGCCAGGTAAGCTTGCATCAACGCGGACGCGTTCATCGCGCACGCCGCGAGTCCCTGAGCTCTGTAGCATTTCTCGAGCAGAGAAGCTGAAGCTTGACAAACTTTGCTGGGAAGAGTTGGTTTTGTCCCGGATGACTTGGGAGCCAGGTGAAACGCCAGCGTGTCCTCAATTTGAGGCATGTTGGCTATTCCCACTCCATCCATCCCGTCCACGTCGAGAAACTGTGAGAGTGGCAACAGCATGGGAGCTCTGGGCTGAGCCCAGGTGCGAGTCAGCTCTGTGAGGATGTCCGGGAACACAGGCATCTTTTGCCTCTTGGCGGCCTGCTGCTTTGAGTAAAAACAGTTTCCTACCAGCCTCGTGACCTGTTGACGAGGCGGAGGCTCTGGCCATGGGATGTGCAGCGTGTCCGCTGCTCTGTGACACAAGTCGAAGAGAGCAGGGATGGAAAAGTCAGTCTCCGGGAGTACAGGTACCGCGGTACGGGAGAGATCTTCTCCCTGTTCCTCGTATTCGACATCTGCGTCCGCCGTGGAAAATTCGCCTGAGGCTGAAATCTAGATCTCGTCCTCGTTCATCATGCCTCGAGTGTCGAATTTGATTGTTAAATCCACCATGGGAGCTAGGACATCAGGGCTGTCGCCCCATTCGACTTGTGTGCTGTCATCCAGAGCCATGTTCTCTAGCTCCGGCGTGGGAGTGAGGGGCTCGGTGGTGTCTGGATCCACTGGCGCCGCAGCGGCGCCCATTGCCTTGGCGACAAAGTCCGCCCGGTGCCTCCTCACCGCCTCCAGCATCTGGCTGCAGTGTGGGCAAGAGTCAGGTACATCCAGCGCCATTTTTGCGTGTAACATCCCCAAGCAGACGGGACAGGCCTCGTGGGTGTCCGTCGCTGCGAGGGAGAAACCGCATCCGCTGGGACAGGCGCGTGAGGTTGGGCTCGCCGTCCTGCTGGTTTTCCTTGGAAGTCTTGTCTTTCGCTTTCCTTTCTCTGGAGGCATGTCCGAGATAAGGCGAGCGAGTCCTTCCAAAATCCTTTTCCTTTTATTTTGAGACGTCTCCTCCATCGCGTCGCTTTCGCTGGCTAGCCCACTACGAGTTAGCAGGGGTAGCGGTTGTTCGCGCAGTTAGCGCCATCGAGCGAAGCAGTCTGCGGAGAGAGGAGAAGAAAATACTTCGGGGTTAAGGAAAAATGTGCCGGACTAGCTTTCGCTAGCCCAGTAGTACGCAGGAATAATTCTCCGTACGCTCTGTGTAAGGAGCAAGCTCACCTCCGGTTGAGCGATGAAGCAACAGAGAAGTCCCGCGAAGAGAGGTAGTTCAGGTTTAAGCGAGGTGAAGGGCAATAAGAGAAAGTTGGATGGGCGTCAGTGGCTTAAGTACCCAGAGGGCGGGGCCTCTGGCGCAACGCTGACGCCCCTGCCGTAAAGGCGTGAATATATTCCTTCAGGTAATCGCGCGGGGGCGCAATTCCCATAGCATATGTTGCACCGAGAGACATGACTGAAAGGGAACTAGCTGTTTTTTTACTATGTTTCCTATGAATTATCCTTTTAATTACCATTTTATTTTCATTGGTAAAAACAAAAAAATGCACACATCCTTTATGACTGTCTATTGTTGTCGTTGTTGTCCTCTGTTGTCATCGCTCTTTGTTAAAATTCAGGTGTCTCCTGTAAATGAGTCCCTGAGGCTCAATGGGACTAACTTGTATACAAATAAAGGTTGAATGAAAAAATAATAATTACGCAGCTCTTTGGAGTCAACCCAATTCAATATGGATGCCAGAGCCAACTGACCTGAATAAACATAAAACAATTACTATATTCACTCAATTTGACAGATATTGGGCAAAATTTTGGGGTGGTGGTAGCTGAGAGTCATTTCCAAAAGACAGCAGGCGATATGCATTCCTTCAAGGAATGTCAGGCCTTTACTTTAAGGGATTTTTCTGTTGTTTAAAAAAAAAATTAAGTTTTGGAATAGCTCGGACCCCAAAGTGACATCCCTTTTGAAAGTGGCAGTTTTGTGTCAGCCGTGAAGCTTTTAATTTAAAAACGCTACAAAACAAAAGCACTGGCTGAACATTTTTAAACATGGTAAGATTTTATTTTATTAAAATATATTATATTGCAGTGATATTAAAGATGTATCAGTAGATTAAAAGTGAACCTTCCAGCCCATCGTTCCTGTCGTCCAAGGATCTTTCTCAGGAAGCAGTTTGAATCTTTTACAGCAGTGCACTTTCTTTGCACAGCAGTCAGCTGTGCACCATTCACGAGCTGAGTGGGGTTCCAGACGTTGGTACTTCTCCAAGGTCAGGCCACAGACACGCCTACACTCGGAGGCACGGAGGGTTGGAAGCAACAAAAAGAAATGTATAGAGTCTATAGACTGACAAAAGCTTCCTGGGCAAGCTTTCCGTCCTAAACACAGAGAGACGTTGGGCTGTAAGAGTGAGGTTCACACCTCATCTGCAAATACGTCTAAATTTCACTCAGTGGAGCCATTGTGGGGTAGAATACCTGATGTATACATGACGCTCTGACTGTATGGGGTATTGTTGAGTGTTTTTCATGAAACTCGTGTGTTGTCATTCTGTATGGATGTGCCTTTATGCTAGGACTTAACCCTCAGCTTTGATGCTATTTACTGAGGATACTCGCTCTGCTGTCCCTCCAATCCACTGGATTTCCTGCAAATCTCCAGGGTCGGGCCGGCAAGGGTGATTTGTGGTTTGCTGGTGGGCCATTGACACATTGATAAATCCCCCTCAGATGCGGTGCGATTCATTTGAATCAATAAAGCCTTATCAACCGACAGGCATCAAGGCCGTCACGGCTGTGACTGTGTCAGTTCACCTCGGGTCCCTTGGAGTCCGCCTGATTTGTTGCATTCGACAACAAACATTGTCACGCCACGTGGTTCGTCAGAGAGTCCACGGGCGTGAATGATGGCAGGATGTCGTCTGTCAGTGAGAAACGGCACAAAGGACGCGAGGCAGACATTGGGAGGAAGATGGATACAAACAAAAGCTGAGGGATATAAAACAGCTGAAAGCCTAGTGCCGTGAAGGGATGCATATCACCCGTCTTCTTTCACGATGACGCTTTAGACAAAGATTTAGGTTGAGAAACGAGTCATAACTGCATTGATCAGTACTTTAAAATGATGTGCATATTCTTTTTGCAAGGTGTCACACTCAAAGTAAATGTTGTTAATGACTCTCGGTTAATACCACAACTAATTTACAAAGTAGCTCCAAACCAGTTAAACTGACGGAGTTATATCCATTCCTGTACTTGCTATGGTCAATTAGTCATTGTGACCAGCTTTAACTGGGTTCACTTCAAAAGTCATTCAGTTGGATTCACATCCAAAGACTACCGGTAGTTTTCAAGAGTTTTATTAAAACATGTCCAGTGGATTCTATGATATGTTGCTAACAATAAAAAAGGTATATTCCAACAGTTAATGCTAAAGTTTTAAACAATGATTATTAGCACACATGGAGTAATGGTTATAAATGACTCTGCTGCCGCCAAAACAAATTTTAGCAAAATATTTGTAAAATTGAATTATAGCTATTTTGGTGCTTTCTAAGGTCACGTGACTGTGTCACATGACTCATCCCCATACAGTAAAAATAGATCATTGTAAATCTGCAGCACCCCAGACTCATGTGTATGTACAGTATGCATACTGTATGTTGTATATACATGCATATGTGTATGTGTGTATACATAAATAGGTTAATCATGAATGTAGTAAAACCTTGTGCATATTGTCTTTTTCTAAATGTATGTATTCTGCATTTTCTTTGAACTTCTCCTATCTATCTATCTATCTATCTATCTATCTATCTATCTATCTATCTATCTATCTATCTATCTATCTATCTATCTATCTATCTATCTATCTATCTATCTATCTATCTATCTATCTATCTATCTATCTATCTATCTATCTATCTATCTATCTATCTATCTATCTATCTATCTATCTATCTATCTATCTATCTATCTATCTATCTATCTATCTATCTATCTATCTATCTATCTATCTATCTATCTATCTATCTATCTATCTATCTATCTATCTATCTATCTATCTATCTATCTATCTATCTATCTATCTATCTATCTATCTATCTATCTATCATCTATCTATCTATCTATCTATCTATCTATCTATCTATCTATCTATCTATCTATCTATCTATCTATCTATCTATCTATCTATCTATCTATCTATCTATCTATCTATCTACCTACCTACCTACCTACCTACCTACCTACCTACCTACCTACCTACCTACCTACCTACCTACCTACCTACCTACCTACCTACCTACCTACCTACCTACCTACCTACTTCTATACTGTACATCTATACATCTATACATCTATCTATCGTAGACTGGATAGCTTCAACTGTTAATTATTTGTAAAGTTTCATCCGGTGATCATTTGCTGAAAGTTTTATAAAAAGTCATTTAGTTGTTCATGAGATATTATGCTAACAGACAGGTGATGTTCACTCACAATGAGAATGTTTCAAACAGAGATGTTGAGTAATCAGTTAGTCCTCTGGGTAAAAGTTGTGGATCTCAGCTACTACCTCACCAAAATGTCAGTAAGGTTGCTGGCGTTGTTACTATTTTCGTGTTTACTTAATGTTTGCAGAGGCGGCCATCTTAAATCCGGTTGACTCCGAAAGTTATTGGGTTGTAAATGTCAATCCACTTACTTGATTACGTACTTTCTGAGAGTTCAATGAAAGTTTGCTCAGTGTTTCACGAGATATTTTGCTAACAGAGGCTTTCAGCAGACGGATGATTCAAACAAACTGACCGTAGAATTTAAACGAGGAACGTTGCTTTCTCTTTCAAAATAAAGTTATTTACATAATTTTTATTAGCTACCAGCCACAGGCAGAAGTCAAAGCTCCTGATATTTCCTGCGAGCCTCCTCTCAGGTGTGTTCTGCTGGAGCCGGAGGATTTGTGCTCACCCACCGGCCGGGCTGTAGCTGCTGGACCAGGCTCAGCTTCTCCTCTTTCCTTAGATCTGGGTCAAACCTGGCCCAAGGTTCGGCTAGCCACATTTCACAACTCAGTGAAGCACTGGCCAAAAACTGCATTTAAGCTCCAACATGGAGGCATACTGTTGGCTGATCATTAAAAGGACCTTTTGTTGAAATGATAGAAATATTTAAGTAGTGTTCATTAGTTTGGAGCCTTACAATAATAAATAAAACATGAGCAACTTGCAAATCTCACGTGATTTACATTAATGAGTTCCTAAACGAAACACCTTCATATTCTTAAAATTTCATAAAATATACTGGCTATTTTCAGATTCCTGTGTTGTGTGAGTGGGAGGCTTTTGAGCAGATCCACAGAGCCTCGCTGGGTGAACTGGGCCGAGCAGAGCTAAAGGAGACGAGACGATAAGACATCGCAGTCAACTCTGCTCTGTTTTTTTATTGTGTGGTTTCAAGCCCCAGTCAAATTTCAGGGAACTTCCAAAATGAACTGTATTGAGTTAGAGCAGAGAACATTATTTTGTAAAAAAGACTTGGGTTCAGGAAAATATTAAGATCAGGGAAGAAAAGACATACCGGTACTGTAGTGAAAGAAAAAAAAGCATATTTATGAAAGAAAAGTGGGGCCGGTGTAAAACGCTAACAGTTTGACGGTTTTAAAAGGTCATCGTCAAAGCATTCAATTATCATATAATTTAAATGCCTTTTCAAAATAAAAGTATAATGTTGTCAGATATACAGTACTGTATGTTGCTCCAAGCTTGTTTAGTTGTGTGCTGGTGAAGATTCTCAGTCATCCAGGACATGATAAAATCAGAAAAAGCGTTCAATACAAAAACAACTGGACTTAACAGAAAACGTTTCGCCCTCTATCCAGAGGGCTTTCTCAATTCAAAGAGCAGTCTGTGTGATGAGAGTGAAGTTATAACAAGCTGAGATGACACACACAAACCTATGTAAATTGAAAGCTGAGCTAACACACCTGAGATAAACACACACATCCTATGTAAATTGACGAATCACACATCACACCTTAACAGTAGGGGTTTCTGTATGGTGTGTGTCATCTCAGCCTGTTATAACTTCACTCTGACACAGCCTGCTCTTTGAATTGAGAAAGCCCTCTGGATAGAGGGCGAAACGTGTTCTGTTACAAATAAAGTCCAGTTGTTTTTGTATTGTTTAGTTGTGTTTGGTAGCCGAGGTAAGAATTCTACGTTTTATTCTTGTTAAAAAGACATCAGCTCTTCGTACATTTTATTCGGCTGTCGCTCGTTAGCTGCCTTCCAAAAACACTTCCTCTTGTCAAGCTAGCACTGTCTAGACACAAACGTTTGCAGCAAGCTGAAAGAGTTAGCATGTTGCTAACTTCTCTATAATGCAGGACTACAGGTAGTCCCCGACTTACGAGCGAGTTCCGTTACGAGTTGCTCGTAACATGGAAATCTCGTAATTCGGAACGACCGCCACGTGTCTCGTAAGTCCGGAATTTCGCTCGTAAGTTGGAACGGTTTTGCTAGCGCGACTACAAACACTCGTTTTTCATCGAAAAACTGCTTACGAGTGCATAAAAATGATCGGAAACGTGTGTCCACATGTTTAGCTAACGAACTGTGGTGAAAAAACACAGAAAAACTCGGTATTTTTTGCGTTTTTTCCAAAAATTCGCCAGCTCGTAAGTCCGGAACCTCGTAGGTCAGAGCGCTCGTAAGTCGGGGACTACCTGTATTCAGCTGAACTGCTTGGTGGGGGGGAGGCACAGTTACTGAAAGCAAACAGGGGCTGGGGCTCCAGCAGTTATTGTTGTTAAGTAAGTTTGTTTTATGATTTAAATCTAGTTTTGTTTAAAAATGAACACGTGGGTCGAACTGAGCACACCCGTGGGCCTGATTTGGCCCCCAGACCACCAGATAACTGCTGTGATGTTTTTATTAATGTTATAGTACCAGTAATTATATTGTACATATTCAATAATCACTATTAGATGATGTTATCAGGTGGGGAGCGGTGGCACAGAGGAGAAGGTGGGCCTGTGATTGGAAGATCACCAGTTCAACTCCCGCTACCGACAACATCAAAATGTGGGTGTGCTAGATGAAGCACCCACACCTGTCTCACCCTCATTTGCCCAAATCTGGGCCCTTGAGCAAGGCCCTTAACCCCCACCGTCTGCTCCACCAGGCACCCTATGGCAGCTCTCTGTTCCACACAGAGGGCTGTGGTAGCTCGGCGTCTGTGGTTGTGTCAGGAAGGACGTCCGGAGTAAAAACAATCACCAAGTCTTCGTGTGACTCAGTTTGCTGTGGCGACCCCTGAAGAAAGAGCAGCTGAAAGAAGAAGAAGAAAATAGGATTTTATTAGGTATCAAAAGTTAGAGTTTTTGTTTTAGGGTATTTTTTGCCCTAATATTGTCATTTTATCATAATAAAACCTTGATGTCATTTTTAAGCTACAACTTGTCGTGTTTTAACCATCAGTTAATTTTTATTGATAGGGATCAAAGTCAAAGTCAAACTCAACTTTATTGTCAGAACTGCAATATGTACAGGACATACACAGGACCGAAATTGCGTTTCTCTCAGTCCCTCGGTGCAACAGTAACCATCTAAACACTAAAACATTTAATAAACATAAGCATAAAATAGTAAAAGTGTAACACTGTCCTGAGTTTTTTCATAATAGTATAAAAGTATGAAAATTTACACCAACACTGAAACACCAAACACCCAATGAACATAAGCATAAAATGAAATAATAAAAGTGTAATACTGTCCTGAGTTTTTGCATAGTAGTATAAAAAGTATAAAAAGTATATCTATAAAATAAACTGAAGGTTCTAGCATTGACATTTGCAAAGAGTGGCACAGCAGCATATGAGTTAATGTACACAGTATATGTATGAGGTAGTTGATGTTGGTATAGAGGCAAAGTGGCATATGCAGTGAGGCACATAAGGCACATTTGGCATCCTTAGATAAGGCTAGTCAGAGAATGCTGTATATGTATCTGCAGTAGTGTAGATAAAAGTAGTGTAAATGTAAACAGTAGTAATAAATGTAAAGCAGTAGTAGTAAATGTAAACCGTATTAATAAATGTAAACAGTGAATGTAAACAGTAGTATGACTATAGGCAGTAATGTAATACAAACATTAGTGCAAATATGAGAAGTAGTGCAAACTGAATGAGCACATGACCGAGAGTTTAGTGAATAACCCATTTGATGACACAGGGTCCAGTGTTAAAAATTATTATATATTATTATTATAAAAATTATTAATGTGTCAGTTCACATTTTCCTTACGTGTAATAATGACAGGATTCTAGTTTGTCTTCAGGCAGCACTGTGGCTCAGTTGGTAGAGCTCAGTAAGAAGGTTGCCAGTTCAAATCCCGGCTGGGGACCTTTCTGGGTGGAGTTTACATGTTCTCTCCGTGCTGCGTGGGTTTTCTCCGGGTACTCCGGTTTCCTCCCACAGACCAAAAACATGCAGGTTAGACTGATGGTAACTCTTAACTGTCCCAAGGTGAGAGAGAGAGAGTGAATGGTGCTTTGTGTCTTTTGTCTCTGTCTTCTAAAAGGAAGAAGTGGGTAAAGAAGATGGATGGATGGATGGATGGATGGATGGATGGTGTGTTTTCTGAGCCCAGATTGCTAAAAAAACAGAAAAACAGAACTATTTCTGGTGATTACAGTAATCGTTGTATTTTTATGCATTCAAATTACATTTGCTGTAATTTTGAGCTTGTAACCGGGTGATTCTTTTTTTGCGGCAACATTTTGGCTTCAGGACTTTTGAAAATAAAAAGAGTAATATTTTAAGTTTTAAATATTTTGTTACATCACTGACATGTTTAGCAATAAGAAATTAATAATGGTCAAGCTCAGGGCTGGATAAAATAATAATTACAGGTAAAGTAATAATTACATGTATATGTGATTACGTTTTACCTGAATTTCCACCCTGTTAGGTCCTTGTTACACCTTGTTTGGTTCATAAACCTAACAGGGTGGAACATAACAGGGTGGAATTTTTTTAGCTAATCTAGCTGTAGCTCTTTATGTGGTCAACATTTAGCTAGCTAACCTTCAACAGAATAGCAAACCTTTAATGACTAAATCTAATATGTTGTTTTTTAAATTCTACCAAATAAACATTTCCCACAATTTATCTTAACAGGGTGGAACTTTAAGGTTGACGCATACAGGTTTAATATATTTAAGATTAAAAAAAGTAAGGAGAGAGTGACAGATGAAGCTTAACTTGTTTTCCATGGTTGAATTCCCTCCAAAACCAGTTGATGTCTTCTTCTTGTAAATGGCTTTTATGGAATTGTAGTCTTTTGAGGGCAAAAAGGAAACATTCTAACAGGGTGGAAAGTTACTACTGGGACATGTATAATATCAAGAAAATATCAAATAAAAAAAATAGTTTCAACAGATTCAGTTTCATAATAAAATAAGGTTTAGTCCAGTCAATCAAATTATTGAAGAAATTTCTTTTTTAATTTAATTTTATTGTTTAAACTTATTGAGGAAATATTTTACACTGCACTGCGGACACAATAAAATTGACCATCTATGTCACCAAAAAGGTGTGTAAAGTACAAAATAATATTTTAAATGCATTTCATTTATATTTGAATGATGGCAAACATCTAAGTGTATAATTAAAATACTTTGTTGTAAATATTTGGCACATTTTAGAAAAAAATCAGGGTAAGAGAAACATGCGGACATGAATGTTGCCCCAAAAAAAGAATCACCCAAAGTTCGTAAACAGGAAAAGTAAAGACATTTAAAAGAATTACTTACTATTTTTTCATTCCGTGCAACGAGCCCTGGGCTCCGTACCGCG
>JBBPBX010012251.1:30937-54394 GCA_038048925.1 Garcialebias charrua | reverse complement strand
ATGTCCTTCAGGTGAGCTGTGTGAAATGTTCCTGGATAATTTTGAATTAAGTATTTGAAAAGCTATAAGGAGCCTCTGAATTCCTATATTTTTTTCTTTTTATCTCTTCAGAGACACAGAAAGATGTCTTATGTGTTTCAGGAAAAACAAGCCCCCAGGAAGTTCTCCCTCTCCTGTCCAGTTCTGAGTGAGTTTGTCCTACTTTATTTTGGTGGTGTGCATCTTTGTACTACTTTTGCAACTTCATGTGATTAGCATGACCGTATGTAACCCATCTAATCAAACAGAGGATTAAGTCAAATTTGGTTATACTGTATAAGCACATTTTCAGATTCATGTTTTTTAAGCTTCATTTTGACACCTGGATTATTCTGATAATTCAAACATTTCCAGAAATGTAGATTAATTTATCTTTTTAATTACAATAATACATTATTTGAATGTTAATGAGAAATTGGTGTTATTATTTTTTAAAGAATAAACCTAACATAGTATTTGGATATTAAAGTTTTCAAGGTGGAAAGAAACAAAATCTTTGCAGGTTGCTGGAAATATCTTACTCAAAATCATTTTTTTAATTGATACATTTTTTCCCATGGTTCTACACTAACTTCTTGCACTGATTGCACTGGTGTTTCTAAACTTTTTTTTGGTTCACCAGCACAGTTAGTGCACCCAAATTTTCAACCGCGTCATATTTAACATGATAGTTTTACAGGTTCTCTCTTTATTTTATTTATTTATCTGGCTTATATTCCACAATCTTAAAATATGATTCATCATGCCAACAGAAATATGTCTTTGTGTTTCAGGAAAAACAGGACCTCAAAGCCCCCAGGAAAACTCTCCCTCTCCTGTCCAATTCTGATTGTGTGTTCGTCCAACTGCCTGCTCACGGTAGGAGATGTGCCCATCACATTTCCCAAAGACATTTTATGTTTAAACATTTGAAGTTGTAGTGGCTCCCTCATTTTTCATGGTGCCCAGTAGTATACTCTCCATTTTTCATAGCAAAAATAGTTTTTATTTTGTTGAGGGTGTTTTATATTATTTTTTAAAAATATAATCAAGTGTTAACTACAGTTGTAATTGGGAGTAGTAGTTGTTGCATTGCTCCTGAAACCATTGTGATAAAATAAATGTGTTGAAGTTAAAGAATACCTTTCATTTTTTGACATTACAGAAAATTTTTGAATGTTTTGACAAGACATGTATGTTATTACGTTTGTTGGTTAAATTTGATAACGGGTTGGAGAAACATCTGAAACATCTGTAGAACTAAAAATGAGTAAAAGTTTTAGGGATGTATACTAATTTTAAGCATCACACGCTCAATTGTAGTAAAATATTGCTAAGAATGAGATTTTTTGCAGCTAGGTTTAAGATTGTTTATCTTGTAAAAAGATAAAATGTCTTATTTTTAGAAATCGTGTCAAGACAATTTTCACTTGTTGGAAGATCTTTTTGCTTATTTCAGTCAAAAAAAATCTAATTTTAAGTTGTTTTAAACTTGTTTTCAGAGTAGACTTTTCTCCAGTGTACTACTTTTGAGCATCAGAATCTTATT
This sequence comes from Garcialebias charrua, assembly GCA_038048925.1. Classification (NCBI taxonomy): domain Eukaryota; kingdom Metazoa; phylum Chordata; class Actinopteri; order Cyprinodontiformes; family Rivulidae; genus Garcialebias; species Garcialebias charrua. The sequence goes on along the minus strand of JBBPBX010012251.1, from coordinate 52,827 downwards.
ATAAGACAAGAAAAGCTCACAATTGTAGTAAAATATTGCTCAAAACTAGATTTTTGTAGCTAGTTTCAAGATTCCGCATATCTTGTTTTCACTTGTTACCAGATCTTTTTGCTTATTTCAATCAAAAAAAACCTAATTTTAAGTTGTTTTAAAGGGATTGTGACATATAGTCACGATATAGTTTCCCATGATTAAACACGGCTTGAAGTTCAAAATCACTTTTAAAGCAAAATTAAAGTGATTTATCATTTTGTTTGCAAAAACACACATATTTAAATGATAATATATATATATTTTGAGCAATTTTATGAATAGTAAAAAAATCATGTCACAATCCCTTTAAACTTGTTTTCAGAGTAGACTTTTCTCCAGTGTACTACTTTTGAGCATCAGAATCTTATTATAAGACAAGAAAAGCTCACAATTGTAGTAAAATATTGCTCAAAACTAGATTTTTGTAGCTAGTTTCAAGATTCCGCATATCTTGTTTGACTTGAACAAAATGTCTTATTTTAAGAATCTTGTCAAGTGAATTTTCACTTGTTCCATTGGCAGATTTTTTTGCTTATTTCAAGCAAAAAAATCTTATTTTACATTTTTTTTTCTTATTTTTAGAGGGGCATTTTTTCCAGTGCAGCTGTGCCATGGGATCTCCAGTGTCACCCATTGTTGCCAACCTCTACATGAAGAAAGTGGAACAGAGAGCCCTAAATTCCTATGCGTGAACAACTCCAAGCTATTGGTTTTGATATGTAAATGATAGCTGGGTCAAAATCCAATCCGAGGAAGTGGAAGCGTTCACCAGACACATTAACTCGGTCAACAACAACATCAAGTTCGCCAGAGAGGATGCAAATGATAACAAGCAGCCTTTTTTGGACTGTTTGGTTCACATGGAAAGAGAGGACAGCCTCAACATTGGAGTTTACAGAAAACCATCCCACACAGACCAGTATCTTCTGTTTGACTCTCACCATCCACTGGAACACAAACTTTCTGTCATCAGAACTTTACAGCATCGGGCCAAACACATCCCCACAAAGACAGAAGGGAAGGAAAAGGAACAGAAACACATTGAAAAATCTCTCCAAACATGTGGATATCCTAACTGGGCCTTTGTAAAGTTAGCAAGGAAATCTACAAAGCACACTAATAAACAGAAAAAGGAGAACAGACGAAAAAATATTGTCATCCCTTATGTGGCTGGAGTATCAGAGAATTTCAGAAGGATTCAACAAACACAACATCCCAGTACATTTCAAACCCAACAGGACTCTCAGACAGACGCTGGTCCACCCCAAGGACAAAACACCCACACACAAACAGAGTGGTATAGTATATGCGGTCCAGTGCAACGAGGACTGTCCAGACCTCTACACTGGGGAAACTAAACAGCCTATTCACAGACGAATGTCCCAGCACAGGAGAGCCACCTCCTCTGGACAAAACTCAGATGTTCACCTCCACCTCACGGACAAGGGACACTCATTTGAGGACCAGAATGTACACATTTTGGACTGAGAGCACAGGTGGTTTGAGAGGGGTGTGAAGGAAGCTGTTTACCATAGTTTTCGGCATATAAGTTGCGGGTTTTTTTTGTGCCTAATTTGCATGTCTTGCGACTTATACGGCGAAGCAACGTATTTATGGATTTTTCCCCTTTTTTGACCAATTTTTGACTGAGATATGACCGTTTCCATTCATTCTGACTGAAAAAATGTAGCAGTACCACTTTCTGTCACTAGGGGTGCTAAAGGTCCCTCTATGCTTTTGACGACTACCGGTGTACCTGAATGTGTACTGATATTTTAGAGCAAAAAAGTCCTGCTGGATGGACAGCGTGTGCGCGCACATCATGTTGCAATTTAAAGATAAAATTAAAGTGTTTAACTTCATTCCTACCATCATCCTGGGAGGCTTGACCAAAGTGCTGTGCAGCTTCTGGACATTTCTGTGAACCGATGCTTCAAAGCAGCTTTGTGCTGCCTTTGGGAGGAGTGGACGGAGAGCAACAGCTTCATGACTACAAGTCGGATGTGCCACGCGACTTTCCAGCATGTCCTCGGATGGATGGATAAAGCGTGGACCCCAGTCACTAAAGAATCCATCCAGTCGGGGTTCAGGAAGGCAGGATGTTTGCTGGACGTGGAGGGGGCAGTGCTCTGAGCGTTGCATCAACTACCGGTACCTCAGGAGTTGGCAGAACTCTTAGCCAGCGACACAGAGGATGAAGAATTCAATGGTTTTGAATAAAAAAATAAAAAAATAAATAGGTGTTTCTGTCATCATTATGGGGGGTGAACGTGTAGTAATTTTAAAGTCGCTTTATTTCGTCGGCTTCATTTTGCCAGCTTCATTTTGCCGGCTTCATTTTGCCATGTTTTAACCGTCAAAGTGCATTTATTAAGAAAAGTTCAGTTCAGATACACCTTTACTATAATGTCAGCAAACATATATATTTTTATGTGTTTTTCTTCTTAAAGAAATGCACCGTTTTCACTCGCTGCGGGTGCATGCTTGAGACAGCGAAACTCTTTTTTAAATTCAGCTGATTTGACCATTACGTTCATTTATTAAGGAAAAGTTCTGCTCAGACACACATTTACTATAATGTCAGCAAACAAAAACATTTGAAGGTGTTTATCGTGTTAAATTTTTAAAGAAATGCACCGTTTCCACTCGCTGTGGGTGCACGCTTGAGATGGCGAAACTCTTTTAAATTCAGCTGATTTGACCATTACGTTCATTTACTGTACTGTATGAAGGAAAAGTTCAGCTCAGACACATCTNATCGTTGCAAGGTAACCATGACCGTTGGCTTTTGCTGTGGCTTTGAGTGTCATATTTTTAGACATGTAGACCCCAGGACCTAGAACCCCTACATTGAGTGGGTCTGTGACCAACATGCAGAGAGTTTTTACACCCTCTTTAATAAGAAAGCCAGAAAAATGAGCGAAATTTTGCTGTCCATAAAAGCAGCACAAGTGAGGACAAAGGAACAGCATCCTACCATATTTTGAATCCATTGGGTTACTTACTTTGCACTTTTTCACCTCAAGTATGTCCCTCTGTTTCTACAGACGTTCTACCTTTCAGGCACATCACCCTATCTGACACTCTCTTCACCTCTACTACATTCTTTGCCAACTCCTCCTTCAGGACCACCCCTACTCCATTTCTCTTTCTATCCACACCATGGTAAAACAGTTTGAACCCTGCTCCAATACTGCGAGCCTTGCTGCCCTTCCACTTGGTCTCTTGGACACATAAAACATCTACATTTCTTCTCTGCATCATGTCAGCCAGCTCTCTACCTTTGCCTGTCATTGTCCCCACATTTAGAGTTGCAACCCTCAGTCCTACATTCTTCACTTTCCTCCTCTCCCTCTGTCTCCTGACACGTTTCCCTCCTCGGGGTCTTCAACACTCCCAGCCATCAGGTTCAGGTTCAGGTTACTTTATTTATACCCAAGGGTAAATGTGGTTTGCAGTGGTTCAAAGCATACATCCATCCATGCGCACACACAAATAAAACAGTAAAAACATTTAGTAAAAACACTTAAAAGAAACCATAAACAGATAATGTTGCACATAACAGTGTTAAGGCTCCCGAAATCACATGTAAAATGAAAAATAAAAACATTTAACCACTAAAAGCTTCAACGTTATTTCAGTTTGTTCATTTCAGTAACAGCAGTGGGAACAAAGCTATTTTTAAAACGTGTTGTCCTACATTTAGGGACTAAAAACCTCCGACCAGAGGGAAGAAGCTGAAACTCTCCATACAGTGGATGAAGGACATCTTTTAAAACAGAAGAAGCTATCCTCTGTACCTGACTAACGTACATGGATGTTACTGAGGTTAGGGTTCCTCCGGTCAGTTTAGATGACAGCTTAACAATCTGCTGAAGGGAATTCTTTCCTCTCAGTGTAGTGTGACCAAACCATGACACCAAAGAAAAGGATAAAACAGATTCAATAAAAGCACGGTAAAACATGGTCATTATGGTTCGGTCAATATTAAAATGGTTGAGTTTCCTTAGACAATAAAGGCGCTGGTGGGCCTTTTTGCACACCTTGTCAAAATTGGTTTCAAAGTTTAATTTATCGTCTATGATTGTCCCGAGGTATTTGTAAGACTGCACTGTCTCAATTGCTTGACCTTTAATTAAAGTGACTCCGTGCTGGTGAGGTTTCTTCCTAAAATCAATGATCATGTCTTTTGTCTTATCTGTGTTTAGTTTGAGGAAAGAGTCCTCGCACCATTGAACAAAATCATCAGTCACCTGCCCATGGCTACTTTCATTTCCTTTAAGCAGACTGACAATAACAGAATCATCTGCATACTTTATAATGTACCTGCTCTCATGTCTGCTCCGACACATGTTGGTGTATAGAATAAAAAGCAGGGGTGACAGTACACATCCCTGGGGTGACCCGGTGGAAGAGGACTTAGATTCAGAGAGACAATTATTCACCCTTACTCTCTGTGTCCTGTTACTTAAAAAATCCAAGATCCAGCCCATCAAATTGTTACTCAGAGGAAACTGTTCAACAAGCCGTTCAGTTAATATGTGAGGTTGGATTGTATCAAAAGCTGAGGAAAAATCTACAAATAAAAGTCTGACATGGGTCGCATTTAAATCTAAGTGTTTAAAAAGCATATTTAGCAGGGTGAGTGTTGCGTCCTCTACGCCTCTATGAGGCCTGTAAGCAAACTGCATGGGATCTAAAAGATGTTCAGTCTGCTTTAGAATCTCACCTCTGATTAATCTTTCAAAGATTTTCATCAGAACTGAGGTCAAAGCTACTGGTCTAAAATCACCAACAGTTTTCGGATGGTTGGATTTAGGGACAGGAACCACTACAGCATCTTTCCAGATGATGGGAACATGTTGTGTTTCCAGAGACTTATTATAAATATACTGAAAAATGGAACTCAGCTCATTGGCACAGAATTTTACAGAACGGCCACATACATTATCTGGTCCGTGACTTTTGTTCACTTTTACACACTGAAAAGCGTGTTTCACATCTTGGAGGCTGATGTTAGAGTGCTGTGTGTCTTTAAGATCGTGAACTAGTTTCTGGATTTCACTGCTAAAATCACAGGTATCAAAACGACAATAAAATGAATTTAAAGCATTTGCAATAATGCCATAAGAGGTTTTATTAATGTTAGTTGAAGACTTAAATGAATTTAATTATGCCAACATGCAGTTTCATTTTGTTGAACCTCAGTCATTGAAGAATCAATGTAGTTTAAAGCTACTCTAGGTATCATAAACTACACTGATCTCACAATCTTTTAAGTAGAACCGATTCGATCGTTTCTATTCTGAGATTATCTATTCATTTTAATAATTCTCGCCATAGACTTCTAAATTTACAGGGAAGACCAAATCCTGCGTCGTCGTCTAAAAGGACAACATACATTTAGACCAAACTATATTTTCTATTTTAATTAAACTTAAATTATGAATGGAGGAATAGCTTGGAAGAAGAGGCCTTCGTTACAGAAGCCCTCCTGAACCATCTATAGACGTAGATCCCTATGTATCACTTTTGATGCATGATCTGCCCCTTAGTTGGTATTTATGGCTGATATAAACATGATAGCTCGCATACCAGGTGCATATAAGTAAGGCTAATGTAAAATCCTAATCATAAGCCCAACTAAAACCACATAAATGCATGACACATAGAACCAGAGTGGCACCGACTAGAAGCCAACCAGCCTACAACCTTCGATGTAGGGACCTGCAACTCCAACGTTGGTCTTCAACCTTCATCCAAGGGCCGTCTCCTCTGCATCAATCGGGGAATCCCCTCTACATGCTGATAAAAACAATAGTTGCTAATGGAATCAACAACTCTAACCGTTGTGGAATTACCGTTGTGGAACTACTGCTGTGGATTATTTGACTTTGTTTTCCAAGGGATTACAGACTCAGTTTTCCAAATGATTAAATCTTACCGCAATGGGATTACCTACGAACAGTATGGAATTTCCAAAAACATTATGGGATTATAATTTTGATTCTTTCCACTTGGTGGATTACATCGAGATCAGAGACATTTGGTGGTATCCTTTCGTGTTGGAACTCATCCCCATGGACAGGCGATGACTTCCAAAAGGGGAGACTGTAGTGATACAACCTTGACCTTTGAAACACTTCTCTGATCACTCTCAGTAATGAACTTTTTGGGAGTTACTCCTGAAGGGACAATAATATTTTTATTACTTTAATTTGAATCAAAAAATTACAAATAAGTCATAAGAGACTCTCTTTACTTTTATTTTGTTTGATTCAGATATAATCAAAACATAACCTTGTGTTATCCATATGAACAGTGCTATTTTTCAATATGTTGAATGATCATGGTCATTCTTTAATAGGCTGGTGCATTCCTAATATGTGCACACATGAATCAGAATGCTACCTAAAGTTGAAGATATGTCAAGTTGTACTTTCTAGATTTTGTTTTAGAAATGTTAAAACGTGAATCAAAGTCTAAATCAAGTTATCTGTATAACTGGAGACTGGTGTCTTTCGTTCTGAACATAATCTTCCTCTCCTAACCTGAAGTGGCCTTCAGAATTTCACCCCTCTGACCTGAGCAGAACACTCCCGTTTTTGGTGAACAACCAATCAGCGGGATGATTTGACTGGGTAAACCCTCCTCTTTTTAAGGCTTCACTTCCTGTCGGAGCCTAGAGTTTACTGAGGACCTCAAGCCATGATGTTCCCCAAAGAGCTGAATGAATGCCAGTCACACACTAAGGGCACGTCATTCAGTTAAAAGATTTATAACATGCCAGTTATAAATCCATTTCGAGCTGAAAAAGCTCTATTTTAATGAAATTCCTTCAAGGAAGCTTTTCTCTTGAAAAGCCAACCGGAACTGAGGTTGTTACCCAGTGAGGTGGACGCAGATCTCATGGGAGCCGCTGGAAGGCGAACAGCTGAAGCCTGATCAACATGAGAAGCAAGAACGGACGGTCTGTGTACGTTGAGGCTAATCTACTTTACCGTAGCCGAGATGAAGAATCTTTGCCAGGTAAAGAGTCGTTGTTCCCCCTGGGTGAGAGTCTAGCTGAAGCCGACGAAGAGTCTAGCTGAAGCCGACGAAGAGTGTGCTTTTCCTGGTTAAAACACATCAAGATAGTACCTCTCCTCGTCCTCCATTTTCTTTCATCCTCTATTTTCTCTTCCCTGAAACTTTAAACTTTGGCAAGCAACTAAGTTATGTGCCGCAGAAAAGCAAATATTGCCATCCTTTTGCCTGTTCTGTTGTCCTAAGTGAATCAAAGTCTAGATCTGTCATGAGCTAAGTTGATATGAAAATTAAATCAGAAAACCAATCTATTGTGCGTGTTGATGTAATTTATGATTATGTTAAATAAATGGTCCAGTCCTGCTGTACCAACATAAGTTTAACGTTTCTTGTGAATTATATCTGGTTCGAATTACACTTATTCTTTAAATCCTTGAAAAAGAGAGAACTCGTTTAGTTTGATGAGAAGTTTGTGTCAGATAAAATCTACTCAAATCTTTCATCTGGAATATTGTACAATCAGCAAAACTGACCAGTACATTATATCCCTACAAAGTTTTCTTGAGAAATTAGGAGCAAATCATAGATTAGAAACTTGTTCAAAAATTGTTACAGAATGTATTTTACAAAATCAAAATTAATTTTATTTGGGTGTTAAAACACCAGTTGCATCTCATAGCCTATAATAGTTATTTTAATATTTTCTGGTAGAAAGTTTCCACTCCAGTGTGGACTCTCATGTGTGAGTTTAAATTTGTCTTATGACTAAATCTTTGTCCACAAAGATCACAAGGAAATGGCTTGGCTCCTGTGTGGACTCTCATGTGTCTGTTTAAATTTGTCTTATGATTAAATCTTTGTCCACAAAGATCACATGGAAACGGCTTGTCTCCAGTGTGGACTCTGATGTGTGAGTTTAAATTTGTCTTCCGACTAAATCTTTGTCCACAAAGATCACAAGGAAATGGCCTGTCTCCTGTGTGGACTCTCATGTGTCTGTTTAAATCTGGCATATGACTAAATCTATGTCCACAAAGATCACAAGGAAATGGCTTGTCTCCTGTGTGGACTCTCATGTGTTTGTTTAAATTGCCTTCTGACTAAATCTATGTCCACAAAGATCACAAGGAAATGGCTTGTCTCCTGTGTGGACTCTCATGTGTGAGTTTAAATTGCCTTCTGACTAAATCTATGTCCACAAAGATCACAAGGAAATGGCTTGTCTCCTGTGTGGACTCTCATGTGTTTGTTTAAAATTGCCTTCTGACTAAATCTCTGTCCACAAAGTTCACAAGGAAATGGCTTGTCTTCTGTGTGGACTCTCATGTGTGAGTTTAAATTTACCTTACGACTAAATCTATGTCCACAAAGTTCACATGGAAATGGCTTGTCTCCCATGTGGACTCTGATGTGTTTGTTTAAATTTGCCTTCTGACTAAATCTTTGTCCACAAAGTTCACATAGAAATGGCTTGTCTCCTGTGTGGACTCTCATGTGTGAGTTTAAATTTGCCTTCTGACTAAATCTATGTCCACAAAGATCACAAGGAAATGGCTTGTCTCCTGTGTGGACTCTCATGTGTTTGTTTAAAATTGCCTTCTGACTAAATCTCTGTCCACAAAGTTCACAAGGAAATGGCTTGTCTCCTGCGTGGACTCTCATGTGTCGGTTTAAATGTGATTTGAAAATAAATATTTTACCACAGTCATCACAGCTTATTGATTTTGGCCTTGCCTGGACTTTCATGCGTGACTCTATATTTTTCTTCTCCCCAACACATTTCTTATTAAGCAGACCGCTTGAAGACTTCACTCCTGAATGACTGGTCATGTGTCTTTGAAGTGTCCGGTTACTGACATACTGCTTACCACACTCAGAGCAGCTCAAAGATTTGTTGACAGTTTTTACCTCTGATTCAGGAGCCCTGCTCTCCTTCCAGTCTTTCATACTGTCTTCACGTTCTGATTCAGAGTCTGAAGAGTTCTTTAGCAGAGAGTCAGAACTGGTCATTTCATCATCCATTGTCCTCGTTAACGTCAGTCTTTGAAGAGCTGCAACTGGCTTTCTTAATTTTAAAATCTGGGTTCCTGGTAAGTTTTTTTTTTTTATCCCCCTCACTCTTTAAAGAAACTGTAGTGACCTAAAATCTGATATCGGTCTCCTCCATATTAAGTTGGTCACCCACCAGACTGGTCTAAGGGTCTTTTCTTCCACTTTAGGATAAGAGGCTCTGGGTCCCACTGGTCAACATCAGGCCTCCAGTCTTGAGGAGCTTCTTCTTCTTAATCAGCTCTAAACAGAGGCAGGAACCACTGAAACACATGTACAATAAAGACAATGTTACACACACACACACACATACACAATTTTACCCTCAAAATTACCATCTTCTAGGGGTGTAACGGTACACTAAAATCACATTTTGGTTTTGATTCAGTTTCAAGGAGGGCTCGGTTTGGTTAATTTTCGGTACAAAAAAAAGACAAAATAAAGACTTACAAAATGTTTATTTTGAAAATATGCCAAGTAAACAATATGTTTGTATAAAAATAAATAAAAGCGACCCATTTGGTTGATATTTTTAAATAGATGGCACTCTTTACTATTAAAAACTATACTAACAATAATAAAAATCTTAATAAATACAATAACAGTCAGAACCAGAACAATGAGCAACAACAGACCGTTTACAATCTAGCTAATCAAGTTTTAAGTTTTTGTCCAAAAAGACCAACTTGTCCACATTTTCTGCTAAAAGAGATTTTCATTAATGAAAAGTGCGTTATAAATTGAATTCATTATTATTATTATTATTATTATTATTATTATTATTATTATTATTATTATTATTATTATTATTAAAAGCACATATCTAGTAGCAGTGAGTATCTCCAACGGTGGAGAAAATCATCTCAGTAACAACAGTAGCAGCAGTGTGGCTGTATTTGCCCTCATTAAGGCCGAGATACACTTGAGCGTTCTCACGATACGCCTATACGCAACGTACATAAGTCAAGGCAAAAGCGTAGCCCAACGTAGCCCCTCAGGGCACGTACGCGCAAAGCTTTTTTTTTTACATACGCATACGCGGTGCGCGGTGTCTGACCATAAACTTCCCCGGCGCCGGACTGTTTTGTATGTTACACAAATGAAATAAATTCCCCTTCTTTATCGCTGATCGGGCCTTTTCTTTTGTTTTTTTGCCTAAAGTCAAGTAATCACTTCTTCCTCCGTTCACTCGATGAATGAAATGAATGAATTCAGGTCCTACCTGGGTGCGCGATGTTTTAAATATCCCTGGTGGGCTGTGTGCTGCAGGAAAAGCACTCCCTGTTATTATTTTTATTTCTGAGAGAACTTTTTATAACATATATAGTAGAAACACCGCATCAGAACACCGCCGCGGTCTTCAGCGAGCTACATGAGCTGACTGAAAGCTGTCAATCATTTCAGTAGGCGTGTCAGCAAGTGACCAATCAGCGAGCTCAGTTGAGTCCCCTCCGTGCGCAGCTGCTCATATTACAACAAGGAGAACGCGAGCGTTTGAAAGCTGATAGTTTCTGAAGTATATCAGCAAAACACATGCGCACAAAATGCGCGTGTAGAGTGGCGTACCTGAGGACGCTTAGGTGTATTTCAGGCTTTACTCACAACCTCTTCTTGGACCTGCTCCCTCAGGTGGGACAGGTCCCTGGAAAAGTTCAGAGTTCAGTCATCACAGACTTCTTAGCTGCAGGTGATCTCTGGTGGATTTCCCTGAAGAAGAAGAAGAAAGCTGCTATCTCTGTCCCAGATGGGAAATAAAACACAAAGAGGTTTTAAAAAAATTAGTCAATAAGATAATAATTTTAAATTAAAAAGGTTAATTAGATAATAATAATGATGATGATAATAATGACGACGACGACGACGACGACGACGACGACGACGACGACGACGACGACGACGACGACGACGACGATGATAATAATAATAATAATAATAATAACAATAATAATAAAAGAACAATACCTCTTCTTCAAAAAGGCATTCAATACAGAAACAACTGGACTTTATTTGTAACAGAAGACGTTTCGCTCTTCATCCGAGGAGCTTTCTCAATTCAAAGAGCAGAATGTGAGAGTAAGGTTTTAAAGGCTGAGATAAGATACACACATACCTATGTACTGTATATTGACAAATTACACCTCACACCTTAACAATAGTGGGTTTCTTGAGGTCTTTGTTAGTCTAATTCACAGACGAGGAACCTCTGTTCCCATCAGGTGTGGAAATCATCTGGGAATCAGTCCTAAAGCTGCATTATACATTTTTGAAAGTTGGAATCTGATACCTCCTCCCCTGTTAAGAGAAGGCTTCTCCCTCTTAATATACCATATTTTCCACCGTACACGTCGCATCAGTACAATTATGTCCAATAAAGTGGAAAAATCCATAAACATGTCGCACTGCCGGCGCCGCATACGTCGCATCTATTATGCGTCACCGCTGACGCGGCGCGTATGTTACGTGTCACTGCTGACAACCCGGAAATGTGAGCCGGTGTTTTGCCAAAAATAGTTTGGCTTCCAAATGGCCACAGGAACGTGCATGGAAGGACTTTAACAAGATTAACACTTAAAAACAATTATTTGTTTGCTGAAAATTATAGCAAAGATGTGTCTGAGCTGAACTTTTCCTTAATAAATGCACGTAATGGTCAAATCAGCTGAATTTTAAAAAAAGTAGTTTCGTTACATCGGTGCTGTGAAAAGTGCATGGGCAACGAGTGGAAACTCTGCATTTCTTTAAAATTTAGCACGATAAATACCTAAAAAATACATTTGTTTGCTGACATTATAGTAAAGACCAAAAAACATGCTTGTTAGGCTGATTGGCGACTCTAAATTGACCCTAGGTGTGAGTGTGAGAGTGGATGGTTGTTTGGTGTGAGTGAGACAGGTCCCTCTTGTAAATGAGTCCCCGTGACTCAACGAGGCTAGCCTGTATAAATAAAGGTTGAATGAATGAATGAATGTGTCTGAGCTGAACTTTTCCTTTATAAATGAACGTAATGGTCAAATCAGCTGAATTTAAAAGAGTTTCGCCGTCTCAAGCGTGCACCCACAGCGAGTGGAAACGGTGCATTTCTTTAAAAATTTAACAAGATAAACACCTTAAAAATATATTTGTTTGCTGACATTATAGTAAAGGTGTGTATGAGCTGTACTTTTCCTTCATAAATGAACGTAATGGTCAAATCAGCTGGATTTAAATAGTTTCGCTACGTCAGATCTGCAAAACGTACATAAGCAGCGAGCGGAAACTTGCATCTCTCTAAAATTTAACACGATAAACACCTTCAAATGTTTTTGTTTGCTGACATTATAGTAAATGTGTGTCTGAGCATAACTTTTCCTTAATAAATGAACGTAATGGTCAAATCAGCTGAATTTAAAAAAGAGTTTCGCTGTCTCAAGCATGCACCCGCAGCGAGTGGAAACGGTGCATTTCTTTAAAATTTAAGAAGAAAAACACATAAAAAATATATATGTTTGCTGACATTATAGTAAAAAATATATATGTTTGCTGACATTATAGTAAAGGTGTATCTGAACTGAACTTTTCTTAATAAATGCACTTTGACGGTTAAAACATGGCAAAATGAAGCCGGCAAAATGAAGCTGGCAAAATGAAGCCGACGAAATAAAGCGACTTTAAAATTACTACACGTTCACCCCCCATAATGATGACAGAAACACCTATTTATTTTTTTATTTTTTTATTCAAAACCATTGAATTCTTCATCCTCTGTGTCGCTGGCTAAGAGTTCTGCCAACTCCTGAGGTACCGGTAGTTGATGCAACGCTCAGAGCACTGCCCCCTCCACGTCCAGCAAACATCCTGCCTTCCTGAACCCCGACTGGATGGATTCTTTAGTGACTGGGGTCCACGCTTTATCCATCCATCCGAGGACATGCTGGAAAGTCGCATGGCGCATCCGACTTGTAGTCATGAAGCTGTTGCTCTCCGTCCACTCCTCCCAAATAATAATAATAATAATAATGAATTCCATTTATAATGCACTTTTCATTAATAAAAATCTCAAAGTGCTCCCAAAGAAAGCACAAAGCTGCTTTGAAGCACCGGTTCACAGAAATGTCCAGAAGCTGCACAGCACCTTGGTCAAGCCACCCAGGATGATGGTAGGAATGAAGTTAAACACTTTAATTTTATCTTTAAATTGCAACATGATGTGCGCGCACACGCTGTCCATCCAGCAGGACTTTTTTGCTCTAAAATACCAGTACACATTCAGGTACACCGGTAGTTGTCAAAAGCATAGAGGGACCTTTAGCGCCCCTAGCGGCAGAAAGTGGTACTGCTCCATTTTTTTCAGTCAGAATGAATGGGAACGGTCATATCTCAGTCAAAAATTGGTCAAAAAAGGGGAAAAATCCATAAATACGTTGCTTCGCCGTATAAGTCGCAAGACATGCAAATTAGGCACAAAAAAAACGCGACTTATATGCCGAAAACTAAGGTAAACAGCTTCCTTCACACCCCTCTCAAACCACCTGTGCTCTCAGTCCAAAATGTGTACATTCTGGTCCTCAAATGAGTGTCCCTTGTCCGTGAGGTGGAGGTGAACATCTGAGTTTTGTCCAGAGGAGGTGGCTCTCCTGTGCTGGGACATTCGTCTGTGAATAGGCTGTTTAGTTTCCCCAGTGTAGAGGTCTGGACAGTCCTCGTTGCACTGGACCGCATATACTATACCACTCTGTTTGTGTGTGGGTGTTTTGTCCTTGGGGTGGACCAGCGTCTGTCTGAGAGTCCTGTTGGGTTTGAAATGTACTGGGATGTTGTGTTTGTTGAAAATCCTTCTGAAATTCTCTGATACTCCAGCCACATAAGGGATGACAATATTTTTTCGTCTGTTCTCCTTTTTCTGTTTATTAGTGTGCTTTGTAGATTTCCTTGCTAACTTTACAAAGGCCCAGTTAGGATATCCACATGTTTGGAGAGATTTTTCAATGTGTTTCTGTTCCTTTTCCTTCCCTTCTGTCTTTGTGAGGATGTGTTTGGCCCAATGCTGTAAAGTTCTGATGACAGAAAGTTTGTGTTCCAGTGGATGGTGAGAGTCAAACAGAAGATACTGGTCTGTGTGGGATGGTTTTCTGTAAACTTCAATGTTGAGGCTGTCCTCTCTTTCCATGTGAACCAAACAGTCCAAAAAAGGCTGCTTGTTATCATTTGCATCCTCTCTGGCGAACTTGATGTTGTTGTTGACCGAGTTAATGTGTCTGGTGAACGCTTCCACTTCCTTGGCTTGGATTTTGACCCAGCTATCATTTACATATCAAAACCAATAGCTTGGAGTTGTTCACGCATAGGAATTTAGGGCTCTCTATTCCACTTTCTTCATGTAGAGGTTGGCAACAATGGGTGACACTGGAGATCCCATGGCACAGCTGTGCTTCTGTCTGTAAAAACTGTCATTGAACTTGAAATAAGTGGTGGAGAGGCAGAGATCCAGCAGTATGCAGATCTGGTCTGGGGTGAAGTTGGTCCTTTTGTCCAGATCCTAGTCTTGTAGAAGTCGTTTTTTGATGGTTTCTACTGCTTCAGAAATGGGTACCGGTATGCAAGTGAAAAGAGAAGTCACATCATACGATACAAGAGTTTCTCCCGGGGTTAGCTTCAAATGTTGAACTTTGTTGGCAAAATCAATGGAGTTAATAATAATAATAATAATGAATTCAATTTATAACGCACTTTTCTTTAATGAAAATCTCAAAGTGCTACAAGGTGCAACAGAATTAAATGTCAATAAAACAAATAATAAAAAAAGAGTTCTTTATGTGATGAGGTGTGTTTCCAACAAGAGGAGCTAAAATACCAGCCAGATGTTTAGCAACATTGTACAGTATGTCACTGAGTTCATGCTGCTGACGATGGGTCTGAGAGGTGTATCTTCTTTGTGTATTTTTGAAAGTCCATAAAGACAGGGAGTGGCTTCCCCCGGGTACAATCTATAATACAATGATCGATTGATTGTTTTCTCTTTTTCAAGTTTTTGCAGATAATCAGTGACTTTCTTTTTTTAAGGTGTTAGCTGGGTCCCTCTTCGGGGGCTCATAGGTGTTCCTGTCGCTCAGTAGTGTAGTTATTTTTTCCTGGTAATCAAAAGTGTTAAGGAGCACTGTGCATCTTCCTTTGTCAGCTGGTAGAATGGTGATGTTTTGGTCCTGGTTGAGTGATGTTACAGCTTACCTTTCCTGCGGTGTAAGATTTGAAGGAGGCAGTTTGGCACTGGAGAGGGTAGCTGATATTTTCATTCTGTGTTGTTCTGCCTCTGCTTCTGTCAAGTTGTTGTTCCTAATCGCAGATTCAGTGGCCGTGATTAGTTCCATAACAGGTATTTCTTGTGGGGCGATGGCAAAATTCAGTCCTTTTGCCAGCACATTTTTCTCAGGTTGTGTCAAGGTACTGTTAGACAAATTTCTAACCTACTGTTCCTGAGTATTTGTGTTGGCGACAACCTCCTTATCTTGACTGTTGGTTTGTGATGAGAAAATAGCTCTCTGTTGTAGTTTTAGAAACTTACTTTTTTGACGTTCCTTGCTTTTTTTGATGCTGTGATGCCTTTTCAACAAAACAAGATACTTCTTCCAACAGAGGTAGTGGTAGAAGAGTAGACAGCTTCTGGAGCAGGGGTGTCCAGACTTTTTCAGCATGTGAGCTACTTTTGAAATGATCATGTCAAAGTGATCTACCTACTATAAGGCCCCGTTTACACGAGAACAACCTGTGGAAACATTAGTGTTTTTTCAATGTATATTGGGGGTAATAAACAAAAAATAAGTTGGCTTACATGAAAAATGCTGTAGTTTCCATGTCATTCGGGTTGCCAGATAAGAAACTATGAACTATTGTACTGTGGCTTTAAAATTATAGTATATTTAACTTAACTGCTGTGTGTGCCGAGTAAAGATGTTCTAAGATTCAATTCCATCCATCCATCCATCCATCCATTGTCTTCTGCTTATCCGGGGTCGGGTTGCGGGGGTAGCAGCCTAAGTAGGGAGGCCCAGACTTCCCTTTCCCCATCCACTTGGAGCAGCTCCTCCGGGGGAATTCCAAGGCGTTCCCAGGCCAGCCGAGAAACATAGTCCCTCCAGCGTGTCCTGGGTCTTCCTCTGGGTCTCCTCCCGGTGGGACATGCCCGGAACACCTCACCAGGGAGGCGTCCAGGAGGCATCCTAACCAGATGCCCGAGCCACCTCAACTGGCTCCTCTCGATGTGGAGAAGCAGCGGCTCTACTCCGAGTCCCTCCCGGATGACTGAGCTTCTCACCCTATCTCTAAGGGAGAGTCCAGACACCCTGCGGAGAAAACTCATTTCAGCCGCTTGTATCCGAGATCTTGTTCTTTCGGTCACAACCCAAAGCTCATGACCATAGATGAGGGTGGGAACGTAGATCGGTCGGTAAATTGAGAGCTTTGCCTTTTGACTCAGCTCTCTCTTCACCACGACAGACCGGTACAGCGCCCACTTCAGCGCCCGCTTCACTGCAGAAAGTGCAGAAAAACTTTGGACTGCAGCCGTCTGTATGTGCAACTTCACACAGAGAGAATTTCACACCTTCAGGGGTGGAGGAGCGGGGATGGTGTTTCTCCAAAAATCTCTCAGACCTGGTTTGAGAGAGTGAGGGTTGTGAATGGCTGCCCTGTATGTCAATCAAGTGACGGGATGTTTGATAAGCTGACAAATATATTTTTTTAATGTCACTCTGCGATCGACCAATAGATCGCGATCGACGTAATGAGCACCCCTGTTCTGGAGAGTCTGATCCATTTTGAGTGAGAGAGCTTCAATGGTGAAGTGGATCTGTTTTATTCTCTCACTGAGCAGCTTTTTTTAGCTTTCAGGAGGATTCCTTCTGCTCTATGTCCTTTGATATACCATATTTTCTGGACTATAAGTTGCAGTTGTTTTTTTTTAATTAACAAATGTTCATGTCCTGCGACTTATACGGCAAAGCGACATATTTAGGGATTTTTCCCCATATTTTTAGACCAATTTTTGGCTGAGATATGACCGTTTCCATTCATTCTGACGAAAAAAATGGAGCAGTACCATTTCGGCCGCTAGGGGCGCAGTATCACTTTCGGCCACTAGGGTCCACTGACCGTTCCCAGCTCATGTGTCTGACAGCAGACTCATCTGGCCGGACTCACTCTGTAGCAGCACGGCCTCCTGCTCTCTGGAGGTCTGAACTACTGTTAACTCAGTGTTTGACTTTTAGCAAAATAGCTCAAGAACCACAGGACAGATTTTGATGAAACTTACAGAAAGTAATCACTGGATGGACATTTACAACTGATCAGCTTTAAGAGATGTTTGAGCTAAAATTCGATTTATTTACAATTTATTTTCGCAGCGTGCGTGCACGTTTGGAAGACTGTCAAAGTGAAACAATTTAAATCCAGCTGATTTGACCATTACGTGCATTTATTAAGGAAAAGTTCAGCTCAGAAACACTTTTGCTATAATGTCAGCAAACAAATATTTTTTAAGTGTTTATCTTGTTGAATTTTAAAGAAATGAAGCGTATCCACTCGCTGCGCATGCACGCTTCGCAGCACCGACATAGCAAAACTATTTTTTTTAATTCAGCTGATTTGACCATTACGTGCATCTATTAAGGAAAAGGTCAGCTCAGACACATCTTTGCTATAATTTTCAGTAAACAAATAATTGTTTTTAAGTGTTAACCTTGTTAAAGTCCTATCGTGCATGTTCCTGTGGCCATTTCACAGCCAATCCATTTTTGGCAAAACACCGGCCCACATTTCTGGGTTGTCAGCTGTGACGCGTAACATACGCAACGCGTCAGCGGTGACGCATAATAGATGCAACGTGTATGGAGTTGCGACACGTTTATGGATTTTTCCACTTTATTGGACATAATTGGACTAATGCAACATATAGGGCGGAGCGACTTTTAAGCCAGAAAGTACGGTACCTCTTCTTGAACAGTTGTTATGAGGTGGTTGAATCTCTTGGTCATCATCATCATCATCATCATCATCATCATCATCATCATCATCATCATCATCATCATCAGGGCTTTAATCAGCTCCAGGGCTTGTTGACAATATCAGTTTGAGCTTTTTCATAAAGTGCTGAACCTTTTGGCTGACGTGATGGATGTTGTAGCG
Organism: Garcialebias charrua; assembly: GCA_038048925.1. Classification (NCBI taxonomy): domain Eukaryota; kingdom Metazoa; phylum Chordata; class Actinopteri; order Cyprinodontiformes; family Rivulidae; genus Garcialebias; species Garcialebias charrua. Next base: position 34,563 of record JBBPBX010012251.1, on the reverse strand, counting down.
AGGCTCAATAACTTTAAAGCCGGCACATCAACAACATTCAGACGTAGATCCAGAGCTTTAAAAACTCCTATAGCTTGTGGTATTGCTCTGGACTGATCTGAATTGCCTGATAAAGGTTGTTTAAATGCTGCTGCTGTTAGCGGTGTTTGCAACAAGCTGTTTTTCTTGCTTGTAGAAGATGTTCATGTTCAGATGATGTAGTTTCAAGAACGTTAACAAGTCAGACATGTTGTCTGCTGCAGATCCAATCTCCGTGAAGCAATGTCGACTCACAGCTTTGGATTAGTTCACGTCTTTTAACAAGAAAGCCATAATGTTCCCAAACAGGAGACCGCAACGAGATGCTAGGCTGTTAATTGCTTCGTGTGCTGCAAGATAATAGCGACGTGCTGAAACACGCCTAGGAATTTTAGTTCAGCGGCGCATATTCTCCCGTTAATAAAATTTAACGGGTGAAAAAATAACTGAAACGGTACGCAGGTGGACCGAACCAAACATGCCGTACCGAAACGGTTCAGTACACACATGTGTACCGTTACACCCCTACCATCTTCTGTCTGCATATACATTAACACCAACATATTACTACAAAAAACAATTTTAAAGGCAGAAAAAAATTCAAGTTACTCTGTTCTGAACAAAGGACAACCTGTGATAAATGTTATTTTTTAACATCACCCATTCAAATTTAACAAAGTTAATTAACAGCTAAATCACCCTTCCAGTGTCAACCTTTAGGAGTTTTACCACTGTTATAAATGACAATTTATAAACTTTATTGTTGCTAAAAATACTTGAACATTAAAAACCACTGGACTGGTAATAATACAGGCAAATTGCCTGTTATTGAGAAGGCTGCATTTATATTTCATAATTATTTTTACGCCGTATGTCCTTCCTGACGCAACCACAGACTTCTGTGTGAAGCAGAGATCTGCTATCTAGGGCTCTCAGAGGAACAGATGGTAGGGTTTAAGGGCCTTGCTCAAGGGCCAAGAGTGGAGCAAATGAGGGTGGAAGCAGGTGTGTTTCACCATTCCCACCCACATGTTGATGTTGTCAGTACCGGGAGTTGAACCGGCGATCTTCCAATCACAGGCCCACATGCTCTAACCTCTGCGCCACCACTCCTACAATAATGATTTAATACAGTGTAGAAATTAAATTAGCAGATATTTATGATGAACTACAAACACCTAAAACTGACCCCTTCACAGAGAGAACATTTGGAGGGTTTTGGAAAAATAAGAAAATCACACGTTAAACAAAGACACACCTTTGTTATAGTTTTGTTCAAATATGCCTACTGTAGTATCCTGATGCATGTTCTATAATCCAAGTAGGAAAAAAGTTAAGTCTGGTACTCTGGACATTTATACAATGTTTTGTTTTTGAACCCATCCAGAGGACCCTCTCCAGCTAATATACTGTAACACAAGGGTCACCAACCTTTTTGAGACTGAGAGCTACTTCAGTGGGTCAAATTTACACGGCTCAACTGTAATTATGGTATTAATAATAATACATTTACACACGTGAATACATGACTGCCTGATCACATCTGATCAGTATTATTAAAGACTACACACAATGATTATCAGTAAGGATTTAGCTTGGTAAATATGATAAATTATTATTGATAATCAGTGATTAGAACTCTCAATCGAGAACTTGAATCCTCAGTTTGAATCTTTTTGGGCTCTTCTGTACGACTGTAAATTGTAGCTGTGACTGGGAGTTAGGGCTGGGCCATATCATATCGTTCCAGGTAATACCGGTAAAAAAAGCTTGCCCGGGAAAAAAATGTTATATCATGATATGCTAATTTCATGACGTAATACGTCAGGGCACCCCGCCCCTTAACAATCGAGCGCTTCAAACAACTGCGCACCTCCCCTCCACAAGTCTGTACTGGTGTAACGCTAATTAGTTACTGCTAAAATGCTAAAAACAAACAACGCGTGTCTCAGCTGTCTCTCCCCCTTGCTCTAAACTGCAGGTAGAGACAGCTCAAATGTCTCCCCCCGCCCCGCTCTGAGCAGCTGGTGCTGCGTCTCCCCCGCTCTAAACTGTCATTACAAACGCGCGGCTCCACAGTCGGTCCACAGACCAAGAGGTAGCTGATCAGAGACAGATCAGTTAAAAAAATGAATCAGAGGAATGACACATTCCTAGGAACAGAGGAAGCTGAAACACGAACAAGCTTCGGGGTCAGCTGGACGCCTTGTCACAAGTTCTGGAAGTTAGCTCATTTAAAGGCAACATATGTTGTTGTAGGTTTCATTTATGCTCAACAGATCTTAAAGGTTGGCTGACATGATTTTTGAACTTTGCATAAATTGGCACAACATATATATCTTTGAGCATTCAACTATGTTCGTTGTTGCAAACAAAATGATACTTTAATGAAAATTTGTTTAAAAAGTGAGTTTAAAATTTGCGCTGTGTTTCTTCATGGGACATCCGAGTCCTTCCGCTTGCTAATTTTGTGACGTCAGCGCAGGAATGTCTCCTAGAACGCCCCTTTTACATAACAATAATGCACAATATAGAAACCGGCGAATTTAACAATCCAAGTTTAGATTTTAGCGATTTCTCTTCAGTTTGGGAAGCCGAAGTTAGTTCAGGGGGTTGAAAAAGAAACAGCAGGTTCTGCCTTATGCCGGGTACCCACTGGACCCGTGTCGGGCGGCGGAAGCGGCCGGTTTACATTGAAAGTCTATGTGGAGATGCGTCGAGGCGCGGCGTATCGTGAAGCGGCGCGTTTTGAGTGTTTGAAGCGGCGCAGCGGCACGCTGCAGTTCCTTTCTGCGCACGCGCGCGTCCAAAGCAACCTACGCGTCAAGCCGCAAACGTCAGAAAATTCGATCTCTGGTGGCTCGACGCGTCCAGCAAACAGTCGGGAGAGCCTCTGCTATGTGATTACACAACGACAACGGGACTTTTTTTGGACTTTTTAAACTTACCCGATCGAGCCTCCATGAATTGGAACCAAACTCCGGTAAGAAACGTGGCATTTTTACAGTTGCTGCTGTCCGCTCCAGTGTACGATCACCCCAAACATAAAAAAAACGTTTTAATCTCAACAAAGACTGTCGGAGCTGCAGTAACACAACAACTGACCCGGAAAACGAGCTAGACCCCCTCCCCTCTGCCTCCCCCCTGTGCGCGTCATCAGACGGTCTTCAATGGCTTTGTGGGAATGTGACAAGCGGCCAAAAGGGGGCGGCAGGAGCATTTTGAGAAATTAGGTGGGTACCCGGCATTACCGTTCGGATGGAGCGAGGTGGGCTCTCGGTTGGAGCGAGGGGGGCTCCGAGGGGGACAGCTTTGTTTGTTTTGTCCAGTCTTGACGAAGTATTTCATCTTTCGGGAAAGTGAAAAGGCTCACTTGTTCACTGATGATATTAGAACACCCAAATGCGACCCAACGTAATGGCATTATTCAAGTTATACAAAAAAAAAATAGGTGAACGTGTAGAAAACGAATCTGCGTTCTATACGCAGCCGCAGACTGAATTCTTTCTTTCTTTCTTTCTTTCTTTCTTTCTTTCTTTCTTTCTTTCTTTCTTTCTTTCTTTCTTTCTTTCTTTCTTTCTTTCTTTCTTTCTTTCTTTCTTTCTTTC